>NIUQ01001724.1:0-27622 GCA_002796945.1 Plectus sambesii
GCTTCTCATGGCGTCACCTTCTGTGGCAAGCCACTGCTTCTTTTTGTCGAGCATCGTGATCGATTCTTGATTCATACGTGCTTTTGTATAGCATAATGATAGGCTGTGGGCATTTGCAACATTTGCCTGATCCAGCCATCGCTTTAGTCCTTACCGATGAAAGCTTTCGAAAAGACTGTACGTCAAGCTTGAACTTGACACGCAGGCGTTCAATCCAGCCCGACATCCCAAATCACTGTACACAAATCGTGCAGGAGGCTCAGCCGGCTTGCGTGTACTGATGCAACGTTGTGTGTTTAATAACTAAAGCGCATTACATTTATTACATTGTAGTCGGTCTTTGTATTCACAAGAAAAAGCTGCGTAGTTAGTAGTTGTACCGCTGCGCTGCACGGCAACAGAGCGACCCAACCAAAAACATAGTGCGCAATCACAACAAGCCAATCAGATTAAAGACAACCTGAAATGAAATTAAAGGACGAATTGCGGCTGATTATCACCCGAAGCCACTGCCTGCTACATCTCTTCTCCTGAGCTGCCGTGATCGATTATCTAAACGTAACCTGATATTAAAGGGTAAACTGCAAGGATCGCGTCGAGAAACGGCTGGGATACTATAATTACATGGATCCGTACGCACAGAATCTTTCACGATAATTCCTCGCTTTTGCAATCAACTTGGCGTTCAAACTTGAATACAAAGATGACGAAATTTGGTGCAATAGTGACAAAGTTGAATGCATAGATTTCGAATTACGATACAAGACCGTGTGAAAATGTTACTTTTTGAACTTGAATTCCGATCGTGTCCCATTTAATCTGAGCTATCAGAGCTGACTATAAAACTTTTCCGAGTTTCACCTCTCCTCCCCTTCTATCATTCGTTCACTATATTAAATGCCGATCACCTGTCGAGACCTGAATGGCGACGATCGATATCGACTGATATTCAGCGGAATCGGACTGAGACACAAGCCGTCCTTGAACAGTCGACTGGCGGTCGTCTGCCGAACGCTCGGCGTGTTCATGCCCGCCTCCTGGTTCGTTCGTCTCATCGTCGACGGCGAAATGCTGAAACATTTCCGTTTACAACCTTTACGTCGAAAAATGATATTTCAAATAAGACAACATTCTACCGTATTTTAAGAAATAGTGGCACACGCAGAAATAGTGGCACAGGTACCACTATTTTTCGTAATAATAAAAAGTAAGAGATAATCTCAGATCCAAAATGATGTTAGCGATAGCTACTCGGTGGTCTCTTTCGAGCTGTGATTTGGAATTTTTTCAAATGATGCTGGATCGCTTAAACATTTATGCTAAGCCTAAGTTAATAGTGGCACTGTGCCACTATTTCTTAAAATACGGTATATAGTGAAACCGTGGTTTTACAAAATTAGAAACCGCAGTGAAATTCCTTTTTACCGGTATTTGGGGGGGGACCGGCCAAAATTACCGGTATAAACGAGTTCTATTCTACTCTAGATCAATCTTCGAATAAGCAGTCAATTCATATGTTTGTTCATAATTTACGCCATAGTTTTTGCGCAATCGCGACACCCCCTCTGAGTCATGCGATTGTTTTAGCATGCACAGTTCAACGCTTCTGCGCAGAAAAGACAACAGTGCATTTATGGGCGTAGATATCACGCATGTTCACTAAGATAAGTCGCTCTTGCACAACTTAGGGGAACTTTCCGCAACTCTAATAGCCTATTAATCATCTGTGTTTGAGTTCACTGTTCCGTCTGTACCAGTCACGCGTCCTCATCCCCCCAAATATGACGCAATATGCCATTGCCATTTTGATAAGGACCTTTTCCAAGTCGGATCAATGTGGAATAGTCCTCATCGATTTGGCAATTGTCCTTATTAAAGTGGTGATTATACGAACGGCCCCTTTCGACGTCAAAGGAACGCAAAGTTCGCTTTGCTTGCCTCATCTGTTACGCGACTCCCCCCAATACTATGGTCCACACCGAAATCGAGCATGCAAGCGAATTCTCAAGCGTACGGCGAAAAATCGATAATCTGCACGATCAAAACATATTACTGTGTATAGCTCTCAATCCGTGCAAATTATCAACTCTTTCACCAAACGCAAGAACTTGCTGCGAAGTATGCCAAATTAACAATAATTGATACACCGGCTCGTACTGAAATCCAACATACCTGACATTACTGGAGAGAACCGGACTCTTCACTCTCTGCATCCTTTCAGTCGTGTGCGCCCGCTTTACTCCGTTCAGCTGTCTAGCGCGAAACCGATTCTCTTTCGGAGTTGAATTGAGCAATGCCTGTTGCCTAAAAATACTCCTAGATAAGCAGTCGATTCCTATATGCTATCGAGTACTCTTGAATATAAGACCCGCAAAAGTTCTTTAAAGATGCATTTATGTCTGAACTAAACGCACCGTTCATTTTGATCAAAATTCTTGCTTCACTTTCTCAAAACGAACGCATGCTCATTTTGACGCGTGGTTACTGCAATCAAAAATAAAGTATTGAATCAATATCATATTGATTTGCGTCATTTTTCAGACAAAAGCCCCAAACAGCACGTAAATCGGTCAAGCATATGAGCAAACATTGATCATTCTATAGAGAATGACCAACGTTTATCTCGTTCAGTCATACGAATGTTATCTTAGGACCGTAAAGCACGTCGATATTACTCAGTAGATAATTATGTTTTTCGAAACATGCATGTTCATACATTTCTTTTCCACAAAAAATTTCAGCAGTTCTAAACTAAACACAATGGGCCGGTTTCACATCGCATACTTTAGCTAAAGTCGGACTTAAGGCCTATCCTTCATCATTGCGTAAAGTCCGACTTTAGCTAAAGTACGCGATATGAAACCCGCCCAATGAGATGGAGGCATGTAATAAAAAAGCCGTATTTAGACCCATTTTAAAGGCAAAAGTTCCTGAATAATCAGGACAACGTACTTGACTCGAGCACAGTCCTCGGAGCTGGAATTGGCTGACGACGTTGAAGAAGTGTCATCGTTCAACATTTCGAACTTTACCGGAGACATCGAAGCGGCCTCATGAATAGAGGTCATGTTGTGCAAAACACTCGACTGTTCGTCTAAAAATGGCGCGAAATTTGAATGAAAGCGTCGACGGTTCGTTATCGGAGAGTGAAGGGAAGAATTTCTAAGAAGAAAAAGGACCGAATGAGCAAATTTGGGTCAGAAAAAATGCATTCTACATATAAACTGGTCTGCTCAGCTAGAATGGCGAATATTTTTTGCGTCTCGTTACTATCTTGAGAGAAAATTCGCTTATGGTCGCATTCAATCAGAAACAATATCGACCAGTCCGACTGTTCGCGCATTTGTTTCAAGCGCGACTTCACGCGCAAAATTTCGCCAGCCCCCAACCACCAGTACAAACGATTTCCACTGTATTCAAGAAGGGTTACAAGCAACCGCAAAGACTGACCATCATCGCTGAAGCTGTTTTCGAACAGGAGACGCTGGAACACTGCGCTCTGATCAGTGCGCGGGGTGTGACCACCCGGCACGGCCTTCGGTGTCTGCTGCTCTTTCGACGTCAACGAATCGCCGCCTATCCAATGCCACAAAGGCTTAAATAACAGCGCTAACAGTGACGTCACAACCAGCCAGACGGTCAGGAACGCCGAGCGCGCAGAGGTCGACTGAAAAGGACATTTTGTACTTTATACATTGGCTTCATTTCGCATACTGGTGCGTGCTACTTTGTAGTGGGAGGAAATGGCTAAGAGGGGAGTAGCTTATTTTAGTTACGAACGGTTGCGTGAAAAGTGTAAAAAAAGAAAGGTTTAAGATGTATTGGATTAGGTATTATGAATGGGCGAATAAATGGGACCTGACTGAAGCCGTGCCACCTTATAGAGCGTGCGCATATAGACTGGCTGGTAACGCAGACAGATTCCCCCTCGCTAACTGCGCTCCAACTTACCGTCACGAAACTATAATAAACACGTCCTACGACCTCATGACAGTCTTCGATTCAAAATAATATTACAAGAGACTGCATAGTATCGCTAAAAAGCATAATTCACTGGTGCAGTTATGAGGTAAGATAAAGAAACAAAGATACGCACAATCTCGTGAAACCAGAGGTAGAATGATCGCTTGTAATAGTGGCTCTGAATCGCCGAATCGCGCATCAACTGTTCGGCGCTGGGCCGGCGATCAGGGTCGGGGTCCATCATCCAACGGATCAATCGACCCAGGTCGGGTGATAAATCTGAAGCGTCGCATGATTAATTAGGTTTGAGAGAACAATTAATTCATCGAGGCAGAAGTAGTGAACATAGTGGAGATTACAGGTGGGAAGGGAAGTGTTAAGAAAATTGGTCGCATTATAAAGTAAGAGTACAGTAGAAATCGAATGAGTGCGGCTGCTTCTTGGATTATATTGTACTTAACACAATGACAGAGAATAACGGCAAAATAAGACTTGACCAAAAGTACGCGATAAGAAATGGACGGAAAGACTATTCTCCACCTCAATATAGCCAATTATAAGTGAGAAGATACTTACGCGTCATGAGATCTTCGGGGAGTTGACCATTTCTGAGCATCTGCCAGCCAATGCCATTGGAGGGCAAGTCGAGATCGCAGGCGAGCTCGAGCATGGTAAGACCCAAACTGTAAATGTCAGCCGGCTTCCCGATCCTTCCGTCCAACATCTCAGGCGCCAAATACTTTGAATCACCCTCTTGCGCCGTCGTGATATCACCCTGAACCACACCTTCTGTTAACACAATACTACTCGCTACATTTTCACCCTCTAGTCAAAATTTATCAAGCAGTAACAAGAAATTTTTGAGTGAACAAGGCAAACTGCTTCAAAAGTCGACAGCACTTCTTTCTACCAGTTTACGCACGTAAAGATCAAGAAACGATCATAATTCTAAGTGAAAAATGGTGTTCAAGCACCTAAAAGCGAGCTCATCTTTGTAAACTACGGTGGCTGGCGAGATATCTTACTACTGATTGAACAATTTTTTGACGATAATATCCACGCACCATTTTTAGATCGAAAATGAGACCAAAGTCTCCCAGCTTGCAGACGTTGTCGTGTGTTATGAAAATATTTTCCGGCTTTATGTCCAAATGAAGAAGGTGAAAGTCATGCAAGTGCTTCACTGCCTGAAAAGATGACGTTGGCATTAACATGAGATTATGACAGTGAGATAGCGCGGAATTATTTACCAAAAGTAGATCGACCAAAAAGTTCCACAAGACTTGCTCCGAAATATCATGTTGACTGTTGGCAAACTCTGACAAGCTGCAAATAACAAATCTCATAATGTTCAAGCACTTCAGTTCATTCACTCTCGGAATTATTTCATTAGAAAAAGAATTTTACTAAAACGTTTTGTGCAGAATTGAGGAAAATTCCTATTTCGCAGCAAAAAGTGAAAGAACAACAAATTCTTAATAGTAGTATGATAATTTCGATTGGAATTTGCAAACACAGCGCGGTGAAGAAGAGGAAGCAATTTAGCATAGACGATGAGTACAGTGAAATACATTTATACCAGAACTTAGGAGGGCCAACCAATATTATCGATGTAAGTGAACTACCATTATATGCGAAATCAGTTTAAACGAATTCTACTCTACCTGCATTCACAAAGTTCGGTCTGAATGTACAGCCGGCCGTTTTCCTCCCAGGCACGGACGAAATTGACGAGATTGCAATGTTTTGGCAGCAGTTCATGTTTCTGGACTTCGATGAGTTTCAACTGACGATCATTGGCGTTGCGGAAACGTTCAAGCGCCCTCTTCACGGCGTACCTTCTTCCGTCCTCCTTACTGCGTACGCGGAACACCTAATCAGTTATCATTATATCAATCTGTTATCAAACCAAATCAGTCACATTATTCTCATATATTAATAAAACAGTTATTTTTAATACCGTTCACTTTTCTATTACAGTCATGAAATAGAGCAGTAAAATAATCCAGCAGCGTCGTGTTCGATAATGTAGTAGTTCAGCGTATCCGACTATTTTACTGCCCATTTCAGGGCTTGACATCTTCAATCACGCTCCTTTTAATAACACGCCTTACTAACAATATTTCACGAAATTTAATGAATATTTAAATATTTGAATTTATGGTATGGGTAGCTGTTTTTACTGATCCAGTATTACACCGTTTAGTCGTTTTAAAAGAAATTCTTTGGGACTTGAGCATATTTCACTTGCCAGTTTGGCATGGTAATTGACAAATATGTCGACTACAAGCAAGTTAAATGCAGGGCGTCGAGTGAAATCATCAAATTGGCCAGTAAAGCAGAGTGCTAATCTATTTGCAGCAGTTGAAGTCATAGTGCAACTCCCAGGTGAGTAATTATCAACCATTAAATTTGTCTCCGTAATTGTTTCCCATTCGTCAAAATCAACAAGCGATAAACGAAGAGTGCTTCGCCGTTTACCTCGCCGAATGAGCCTTCACCAAGCTTCTTTTCTTTCTCAAAGCATTGGTCGAAATAGCATTCGCTGCTACTCTCGTCATAATGCCGACTTGCAATTCTATCCAACACTGAAAAAAGCCACATTGAGAGAGGCAATGTAGATGGCAGTAGCGAACAATTGTCAGAGCGCGTCTTGAAGCTTATGAAGTGAGGTTTCTGGAGAGAGTAGCGACGCGGGTACACACGACTGACTGCGGGCGCTGTTCTGGCAATAGCGTGCACAGGCCGATATCGATTAAGCGGTGTTGTTCGTGTCTGAAATATCACTTTATCAATGGCAACACAAAAGTTTAAAATCGTGCCTTTGAGAGCAATTTTGAATGTGGATGTAGTATCGCGTTATTAAACAGAAACAAAATATCGTTATTACTATTGTTATTATTACTGTAAAGAGTAAAGTTATAACGAACTCTATTCTTTTTAGTTGAAAGCGGAGAGTCGCCTGAGTTGTAGAATTTTGGCGTCGGTCGTGCAGCGACAACGGGTGGCGTATGCAGGTCCATCATTTAGAGCCAATCGCCGAAATAAATATTCGACGAATTAGCTGCCAACTTGTTAATATCTTTACCACCTGCACCTTAACAAAAAACGAACTGATTAGCTTCTGTCTTCGCGAGAGTTAACAGTGACGAACGTGACGTGGTACTACGAACCGCGCTGGCAAGAAGCCAGCTGCGCAAATTTGGCGCTGCTCCTTACGGTAAAATATCGTGCTGAGACTCATCGCTGTCCGTTAGAAGTATTTACAAAGTTTTCTGTTTGCATTAGTAAGAGCTTCAAAGATTTTGTTTCACAAAAAATCTAGATATCAGTTGCTTTACGAAATCTCTATTTTGCTGCTGTGATGATTTTGTCCTGAGTTACACCCTTTCTCGCTTGGCAAATCCGATGACGTGGTTATAATAACTGTCCATTTGATCGTTGTTTGCCTTCCATGGCTTCGGCTCCGAGAAGATGTCATGTGAAACGGAAGGACGGTCGCGGCGGTGGCGGTGGGGGAGCCAGAATGCTTAAAAGCGAGGTTCCATCTAAGCAAACTGCTTTTTGTTTGCTGGTTCGTGTTCCAGATTCGCCCGGCATAACTAACGCCGGCATGCAATGCGTGCGCTCCGTAAAACGAGAAGGCGGAAAAGGGACGTTGGTGGTTGGTTGCGTGGGGGAGGTTGATGGCCGAGCGGGCTCTTTTAAAGAGATAGATTTCGGGTCAGACTATTACTGCGAAATCTGTTCTTTGCCCGAGCGAATCGTCTTAGCTCGAGCGAAAAGCGCTCACGTTATTTTTCACGATGCTTAAGTTAGCGGTCATTCTGGTCGTCATTTGCTACGTGACATTGCTGACCGCTGGTGAGCCGGTGTACGGAGCTCCTCGAGGTTGATTCAAGTCTCCCCTTTTCCTTCATATTTCTCATCGATTGCGATTTCAGCAAAGTACAGCATGGACTACCAAGCGCAGTCCCTCTTCGACAAGTTTGGTGACAACAAAATGCTCGACCTCATCCGATTCTGTCAGTATTTGCCGACGAAGAGCCGTTACTCGCAAGACGTGGCTGAAGACTGCGAACGCTTGCTGAAAGTCGTCGGCTTTGATGGATCCGTTGGCTACTAATGCAGTAAACTTGATAGAACTGATTAAAATCGCATTATGTTGCATTTAGAAACCAAATGATAAATCCTTTTCAGTGATTATCCAACAGTTTCTTACGAAATATACAGCAGAAATATCAACCACAGCTTTTCATTCGCTTTCCATCTTTTGATATATTCAGGCACATATTGTGACTGCTTTGTTACCTGGTTTTTTGCCTCTGATATCCTCGTGATGTTCGCAGACATTGATAAAAAATGGCGTTAGAGACTACAAATTGAGATTGTGAGCGGCGAGCAAAACGTCGATCCCCACACAGCTTTGATTTTCGATGGAAGCAAATCTTCTTTAAGCATCGCTTTCGACTTTCATCAGCAGTGAAGTCCACTTCAGTAGAGAAACTCAATTGCAAAATTCTTAACTTTTGCAACAGTGGTAACCAGTCGTTAGATGACCGGCAACATAGGATATGGAGATAAAGAAAAAGGGGCGAAGGAAGAAGGAGAAGAAGCGGCGGTGAGAGGTCCGGTTGGGGACCGTATTCAGCAAAGCGCCGGAGTGCACGCCGCGAGCGCTCCAGAGCGTTACTGATTACGGCCCCTGGAGTGACGTGCGATCTGCCGCCGCCCAGTTTGTTGTTAATAAGTTTTATTGATAGTGTGGATCCGGTACCTAGCAGCATCAGCTGTCATGAGAATACGCCTAGCAGCGCAGCTTGAAATGTCAGTTGGTGTCTACCTCGATGGCAGTTGAAATCATTTTCAAACATGTAACCTGTAGAATGGAGTTTGTCCAGTTCGCATTGTCCCTAATTTCATTAACTTTCACTCAGCTCGCTTTTTGATTCAGTTTGAGAAGCGATTCGTTTAAAGAAGATTATCCTAAGACTGAATCTATTTAAAAAGCAGCTAAAATAAATAGTACTTTAAAATAAATAAGCGTGAAAGGATGAAGAAATAGCTATGAACTATTGTATCCTGAAACCTAATTTTCTTTTACGCCCTGTTACACGTTCCCGAAGAGCTCTAATTACCTTGCGTCACACACATAAGCACTGTGTTGTGTGACTGCTATCTTCTATCAAATTGTGGGTAATTTTTCTGTCATGATACCATCGCTTCATTTACGAAAAAGCTACTTCAAAAATTCAAGAAGAGGCTGAAATTTAGTTCAGGAAAATAAAAACATCGGCTTCAGTAAGTCGCATAGATTCATTCTGGCTTTACTTCCATGCGCGCATCTCAATACTTGGAAATAATTTACTGTCCTTTAGATCGACTAAATCATGGTGATACACATAGGCGTTGTGTTCTTTGCTATATTCATCTGCGCTTGTTCGGCTACGGATCTTGAAACGAAATGCAACGCGTCAAGTCGTCCACATGTTTATTCAAGCGGCAGCTGCTACATAGCTCACACCGAAAAAAAGATGTATTATACAGCAAAATTATCCTGCAACGATATTCTCGGCTACTCTGGTCATCTGATTCACATCCGTTCCAGTCAAATAGAAACACTCACTGTAAACTTACTGGCGGTATGTTTCTAAAGAATTTCAGCACGAGATGGTACTTATGTGGGTAGCATGCACAATTTTGGTGAGCACAGCAGCCTCCTAACTCCCTGACATCAAGGTGGGCGTAGTGCTTTGTTAAATAACTCCCAACAACTGATACATGCTACTAGAGCTTCTGAAAAAGTTTTGTGATTTCTACCTCTGCTTCTATGTCCAACTTGGTCCACCTCAGCTCCTCTGCAAAAATCATTATCATATATGGTAGCTAAGACCAATGCTTTCAACTGATGTCCTCGTCAAATAACCGCTTCGCTTCAGATAAGTCACATAAAAAACATTCAAGAGCTCAATTCGGCTGCATGAGATATTTTCATTTTATTTTGCATGCATAAGGTCCTTTGTAAAAAGTGTTGCAATATTGAAATCGCATATTTTCGTAAATACCCTGAAAATAGGCTATTTTGAAAACTATGCAAGTTTCTAGGCTGCCGGTAGTTTAACGGATAGCTGGATGGGCAGTGAGTTTCCTACTGGAACTCCAACAGTAGGTTCAAGTCCCGGCTGGTACTACACTACGCTAACGAGAAAATTCGAAGAACCCACCACATATATTCCATGGAATCCGAACAATCCTATATATGGAAAAGTTATGAACTACCAACCAAGCTGGAGAGCATCCGCCGCTCTAAGTACCTGGACATATACATTTATCTGCGAATATGGTACGTCATGCTAAAATTTATATCTTTCAGTAGTACTGGAAAGTACTCCAGAGTGCCAGAAGCGACTCTGTCATAACAGAAACTTTCCAAGCGCATCGTGCGAGTCGCCAGCGGATAGTCCGCCTTGGTTACGTATTAAATTTTTTAAGTACTCTTCCATAGGCCTAAAAAATTATAAATCTCATAGAGAAAATTATACAGGGTGGTTCAAAATTAGCTTTGCGCCCCTCTAACATTTGACTGCGATGGAGATATTCAATATAATTCTATATGAAAATAACTTTGCATAAAACCCAACTTTGGACAAAACTCCGTCCCAAACGGGATTATTTTGCGCCGTAATCGCACCTTTGTTTTCATTTTGCCGCAACTAACCGCGCCACTCAAACAGAAAAGAAAACACAAAGGTGTGTTCGCAGTTCGTGCTCGAATTCCCTGATTTCTAGCATGCTGGATCGTAAAATTTTAGAAGAAGAGATCATTAATGCTTTTGTTCGTTTTGTTGCTGAATTTTGCCAAACTGTCTGCCATTCTGTGGCAGATCGCGCGCGTTTTTGTATCGCTGTTGATGGTGGTCACTTTGAACATATCGATTGATGTTACTGAACGGAAAATGATTTTCTGTCGTTGAAACTTTCCCCAGAGTTGGGTTTTGTACCAAGATATTTACTTATCAAATTTAATCAAATAGCATCATCGCAGTCAAAAGTTAGAGGGGATGTTAAACTTACTCTGAACCACCCTGTATGTCTAGATAAGAACTCGAAACTGAGGCAAATAATTATATTTTTGTATTAAATTTTATGAAACCCACTACTTTCCAAATGCCTCAAAAATTTATCAAATTACAAAAACATTCGATGATGTCTAAAAACTGCAGCAGGCCATTGTTAGTGAGATATAATATTTGAAAAAATATATTAATATCAGTAATCGACAAATGTAATGTAGCTCGTATATAATGGATATGTTATCAATATCGGTCAAATCTAATGTATGGAATTCATGTTCCGATTCTGCATCACGTGATTTCAGAAGAAAAATATGCTTACCCAGTAACAAAAGCAGCCACCTACTGCAACTCGAATGCATCAAATACGATGTTTGCATACATCGATGGTTCATGCTTCACCCTGCCCCATGATCCATACGTCCAGGCTAACTCGGTAGCCACATATCGAAACAGTTGCCCACAAGTCGCTGGATTAGTTTCTCGAGTGGCCCATCTGAATACTACGGGAAAACTGAACATTGCACACACATTCGGAAGGGTACATTTTGCATTTTCCTTTAATCATTTATCATGCTATTTAAATTTAATTCTATATCAGTACACCTTATCTTTTGCACAAAGGTACATGCAATGAGCCTTCTCGATCTAGTTTAACATTACAAATCATTTTTGAAGTTTTGTTTCTGTCTCAGAATGTAAATTTTCTTAAATATTGTTTCCAACGTGATAGAGGAATTTGTGCTGAAATTAATAAGTTCTTTTGAAACATCCATGAAATGGAAATTAGATTTTGTTCATCAATCAATTTTTCAACGTTTCCTAGCAAAGTTCAAAATTTTAATGCATATATATTTTCAATATAGAAAAAATATTTTAAAACTATATTCCAAAATTGACAAAAACTTTAAATTCTTTTTTATTTAATGGAAGAGTTATGGGTCTTGAGGGCCTCATTTCAGTAATGCGCAGTCGCTGAAATCAAAGCAAAGTTGGATGCTTGTCGTGTCTTAGATACAAGATCCTATACGATTGAAATATTTTACCCAGTTTTTCTCAGATTTCAGCCATTGAGCATTAGTGAAATAGGATCCGTATCAGAGGTTGGCGCTTGGGGGAAGGAGTGGGGGTGACGCTTTGGTAGTATGATCTGGTATATAGTTTTTGAATACACGTATGTATAAATATGATGATCTTTACTTTGCATGATTGCTGAAAGAATACAGCCAAGTCATTTTTAGTGGTCTAATAGGGAAATGTTTGCTTTTGGTTTTTTCTTATTACGACTATAACATAATTTCAACATAATAATTGTAATAATTTTTGTAGGCAACTTGCGAACGTCTCGGTAAAAGTGCCGCAGATGTTGATAATTGTTATCAGTGGGTAATTGGTATGGAACAGCTCAAAGCATGCAGCGCAAATAGTTGTTCTGAAGAGGGCGGCTATTCATGGTTTTGGACGACACCGGAAGGATATAAATGGCCAGCAAACACTCAAATAAGTGGCTTCTGGGCAAATGGATATCCCATAGATAACTCATCCGAATTTAATTATGGAACTTACTGGGGCTATAGTGGAAAAATTGGCGTTGTCGATATGGGCACATCATTCTTGAATTATACAATTATGTGCGAATATCGTAAGTATCATCGCATATATTTAATTTTTCTATCCATTTCGCTCGCGAAAGCACTTCTGAGACTGTTTGAATTATGCTCCTTTGAAAAGCGTATCAACGCTGATTGGGCATTCGTTGTCAAATGGGGTTTGATCATAACTTTTACGGCATGGGTTGGGACCAAGACTTTATCATGGAAAGAGTGAAGCATTAAAATACCAAATGAGGAGTGGGCCACAATAAAGTAAGCTCTGGCATTAAAAGATTTCTGATTAGAGAGTCAATGGGAGCTGGCATTGTGGCTCAAGTATAACACCCGATTTTTGGAGTTTTGTGGAATGCGGCGACAACTGCAACTCATGAAGATAGTCACACCCGGAAACCTTGCTCTTTCATGCTCAGATCGGCCAAATCAACAACCGATGATACTCTTCAAACACTTCCCCGTGTAAAAATCTCCTCCAACCGATCTATTTTTATAGTTTTCTGATACACGTTTCAAACAAGCTTTCAAAATATTTTTATATTTCAAAAATGTTATTTTGACATTTTAAGATGTTATGTTCACATGTTATAGTGATATGCATAACTTTCAGTCGAACCCTATAACTTCACGAACTTTGAACAAGCTTGTCTTCTTTCGCCGAATCCGAGCGCGCCCGGTTATTCATCGTGTTTCACTCTGAATCGCGCTGCAACAACGTTCGCCAGCGCTCAAAGTGGATGCACCGAGTTCGCAAATGGATATTTAGCTCAAATCGATACCGTCGAAATGGCCACCTTTATTAGCACAGCACTATGGGCAAAGGTAAGGATTAGAGCTAAAATTCTATGTCTTCGGGCGGGCTAAAAACATTTGGAAAGCAAACCCAAAGATACATTTTACCCTAACCCAAGAATAGCCGTACGAGAATTTGTGAACTTGAAAGTTAAACCTTATATTCGGTGATGCCAATGATCGAAAAGGGCTCCGCGAGCAATCATAGAGGCGTTCACAAAGAGGTGTTTGTCTTTGAAATTTGATCAGCGTCAGTCGCTCATGGTGCACATATCGCTGGGGACGCCTGCCCTTGGTGCAAACTACTGCCTATGGTAAAGTATTTGTTGATTCCTTTCGCTTAATAAATGATACAGCGTGATTGCTTCTTCTAGGTCGGATTGCCGCCATCGCAGCCATTGTTCACTGGTCTTCAACAGTTTCCTTCCTCTATTGCTGATGAGCCCGACAAGAAATGGTATTGGATGTATCCCGATGGGACGAAAACGCTGGCAAGCGCGAGCAGTTTGCCGTGGAGTCCTGGTCAGCCGCTGTCCGCAGGTAATTTTTTCATAAAGTTTTTATTGCTTATTGTATTGAGGAAAGACAGTAAGTCTTTATAATTGTCTGGTGAGCACTTCACAATGTGCTTTAAAACATAGTTGCGTGTTACCATGTGATAATTCAGTTTTCAAAGTTGACATAGCTTTGACAGAAGAAGCTTTGACCATTTCAGGGTAGAACACTGCCAGATCGTCTTTACGTTGGTACCTTGCCAAGTATATATTTTAGACGGAACCAACTATTAAAGCTCTTCTCCTGGGCTATATTGAATTAAATATCAATCTCTAAAATCTGATATAAGTCGGCTGAGTATCATATTTCCGTCATATATAACCTCGTATCATAAGTATGGGACGCCGGTAATTTATTATAAATTTCAGTGGTTGAGGTATAGCTAAATAAGATTCTGATTAAACCTTTAACGTAAGGTAGTAAATCTGCCCGTCTAATTGCACTTACTTCACAAAGAAAATGTGAAAGAAGCTGAAAGAACAATAAATAAAAACGGAAATTAAATTCTTTTAGGCGATTGTGCGTCAATCACTCAAAGTGGATTATTAATTACTACAAATTGCACAGCTAACCAGTGGTACATCTGTCAATACTGTAAGAATTTTTCGTTTTCAACCAGACTCAGGCCAAATGTTTTGTTGTCTTTCTTGGAATAACGCTCAGCAGCGAAGCTAAATGCCCGGCTGTAGGAGTTCCCCTTCTTTTCAAAAACTCTTCATTTTCCACAAGATAATCGTGAATCTTCGCGTATTTTTGTCGATTTCCTCTTTCAAGTGTTCTGACACTTTTCGGTCGTTGGATATTCTCTCCAACTCCTCGATTCGCGTTATACGGGATTCGCAAGCATATGCAGGCAGAATACAGGGTGCATGTGGGGTATGAGGGATTGCGCACATTCTCCTTAGGTATCCTCTCAACTAAACTTACTCAAGTACGTTTATCTCGTAAACATATTTTACAGCTATCATGCCACTGACAACAACGTCGACAACAACGACGACGACTGCAGGAGGGATAGGTAGATTTTTTCTAAAAGATTTTCACCCTTATTTTCATTGTTCTATTTTTTAAAATAGTGTTTTAAACATAAAATAATCATTTATTTTAACATTTTTATCAAGTCCCATCTCGTTTTCGTTGATGAATGTGTATGACCTTACTATTTTTGCATTAAATGTAGACTAATCTTTTTTAACCAAGAACCAAATTGCTTCAACTTTGCAACGCTTGAAATATCGTTAGGTGCATTTTTATAAGAGCAGAAGCTTAGCAAACATTAATACAAAAATCACAAATTTATTTCATTAATTTGAAAAGAGTAAGCATTCTAGAAATAGATAGTGCAATATCATTTATGAGACTTAGTTTGAATGTTTTTCCATTTTTCAATTTTTCCAATGACTTGTGCATAATTTTACTTGTACTTGTAAACTGGCTGCTGAGAAATTTGAAAGTATATGGGTTTACATCCATACTATTCTGAACTCATTTTTCAGGTACTACGGTAGCAACACCAACTAATACAGCAGGGACAAGTAAGTTTGAGCTTTTACTTTAAATATTGTTTTTTTCCTCCCTGCTAAGAGCAATTTTTCAAGCAAGAAGCAGTACTTGTCAAGCAATATTTGTCTAATTACTTGGGGATATTCAAGCTTACGCCGAGAACTTTGAGGTCGTTTTAGAAATAATTCTTGCAAAATTTGAGATCAGCAGCGTTGACCAGGTTGCATCTTCGATCTTGAATTTTTTATTTAACCGGATTCTTCTATTTTCCGCCCAATATGGGTTACTGTTCATGTTTGTCTGAAATAGTGTTACTTTAGAACAGCAGTATTCAAATTACCATATGAGCACATTTTTCGAAATTATGATTTTGTCGAGATCGTATCAGATAGTGGTTTGACACGAACCATTTATTAACTGAGATATTACTTACATAATCACATATTCTTCCATCCTCGGTTCATCACTTCTGCATTCGATTTCGCCACCCTCCCTCGTATTCAGCACTGGCAATATTGTGTTCGAATAGGATCCTAAGAGGATAAAGTCCAGTGTAAAGCGACCAATTGGGATTCTAGTCTGTTTAAATTGTGGCTGAAGTTTCGTGATTCATCAATATATTCTTTCTCGTATTTCAGTATCAAAGTTTTACCACTACAGCTTCGGTTACTTTACCAACTCTTCTTATTGGCTAAGTGAATCGGCGGTTCCACTCTTCAAGTGCCAATACATGTGCCATCTGAATGAACTGTGCTTCGGCTACACCTACAATTCAGGCACTAGCAATTGTCAGTTACTCGCCATAAATGCCAGTGAGTCACTGCATTCGTCTGAGCTGACAGTGGACCCTCAATGCGATACAGTTACTCGCCACCGGCAATAGGTAGAACAGATAGGCTAGGGAGAAGGCTTGAAGAGTTCGAATCTTTTAAGTTCTTCGGTTACTCGGGGTCATTTTGTTTATGAGAAAAATATTAATGAAAACGGATCGGGGTTACTACTTTTCTCTGTTATGGTGCCAAGACTAGACAATAGGATTTGGGCATGGGGGAGATGGATGATCGGTATGGATTTTTCTTACAAACCATGAATTCAATTGATATAGGAGTAACATAAGCAAATTTTTGTCAGTTCCATGAATATTATTTATTCTATGAACAGCGTCATTAATTACAGTTCATAAACGGTAAAGTGACATTAATTTCAATGAATTATATTGATAGGAAAGGGTTAGGATGAATAGATCTGCTGGAAACTGAAGTGAAAAAAATCGACGACTAGGCAGCTTATACACACAGAAAACCATACGTCGCCGGTGACGCACCATACGTCACCGGGGACGTATGGAAAGGAGATTACGTCATATACGTATGATACGTTAAAATGTTAACGCGCCCATACGTCAAATTGGACGCGCCCATACGTCAAATGGGGATGTGAGGCGCGTAGCTCGTAGATCCTCCTGCGCGCCTTTATTAACTTGGTTTTTCTTGCTTTACTAGCTTATGCTTACTCGTGTGAATGTTTTTAATGCTAATGATGGCTTTCTCTGGAAATTTTTTTCATTTATGGAATCGACCAGTATAAGACATTCAAATTGAGCGCCAAATTGCAAATCTGCTGCCAAATATTCCGCATCATTTGCCACATATCACAAAAAAACAAAATATTACGATCCGCGCAATCTTGCAACAATCACTTCGACATATGATTTATTTTGACAAATTCGACATTACAAAAATAATTTCTGCACATTCAAGAAAAAAACGCTTCCGTACTCAGTCGATACAACAACACTATAGCAACAATTACAACAATAACGAACATCACAGCAACAACAAAAAGAGCACTATTGCGTCCCTAGGTTGATGTCAAGTCCCAATGAAATTTTAAATTGTAACGAGTTCTATGCGAGCCGTTAAGTTTTTAGAATTTGATGAAACTGAAATTGCTAATGAATGAATGAATAACTTTGAAAGAAGCAAACTGAGATATTTAGACCGCAGTCGAACTAAGAGAAAAGCTTCTCCCAAGTTTGCCTGGAAGCCATAGTTTCTTTCAAATGTTGCAAACCATACAATCGTTCAAGGAAAAAAGACGTTGTTCTAGAGATCGGGAGGGTAGTTGAGATTGAATACATAGACACACTTCAAAAGGATCACAAATGCGCAGGTGAAGGTCCCTTCCACCGCGATCATGTTGCCTTCAATCATGATGAAGTACGGCGTTGCGCCGTTCCCGAATTTCACGATAAGTGGCCACTAATCAACGCCTTGACTTTTGGCTCTTAAAAAGCTTCGCTCGAATCGTGAGTATCCTGAAAAAATGTACTTACTGGCGAGTTGAAATTAAAGAAAACGCTTACTTCAGCATCCAAGTACAAGGTGACTGAAAAGTTCTGACACACTGATTTTTAAATTTAACTTGGAAACCACTGAACCAAATCACTTGAAATTTGAAACAGAGATTATTGTGACTATTTGCTAAGTGCATCTTTAATATTATTTAATTCAGCCACCTCCAGAGGATTTAGTGTTTCGTTAACATTTAGAAAAAACGCACTAAAGCATGCAAGTTAAATCCGCCATTTTAAATTGTTATAACTTTGTAAGTTCTGCATTGATTCAAATGAAATTTACAGGTTTTATAGAAGAAATGGGGAGAATTTTATTGTTTTTTCTGCGAGTAAATCCGTGCACAATGAGCAAAGATATTACAAAGCGCACAATGACAACCCAATTCCGTTAAGTGCCTATGCGTCGCAGACAATACACTTCCAAAGGAGTGTTTATGTTTGCTTGGCCATATCTCGGCAACCCCATGATTAAATTTAATAATTCTTCTTTTAAACGAAACCTTAACACTTTTAGATAATTTCTAGTAAATTCCAGCTTAGCTAAATTAATTTGGGCCAAGTTATCCAACAAAAAAATTGCAGCATTACTTTATAGCCCTGGAAATAAGTAGTCTTTGCCCGCTTTGCAATATTTTTGCTCATTGTGCACGGATTTACTCGCGTAAAACAGCAACAAAATTCTCCTCATTACTTCTAAAAAATCTGTAAATTTCATCTGAATCGATGTAAAATTCAAAAAGTTACTCATAATTTAAATGACGGATTTAATTTGCATGCTTTAGTGCGTCAATTTCTAAAAGTTAAAGAAGCACTTAATCCTCCAGAGGTGACTGAATTAAATAATATTAAAAATGGTAGTAGCAATGAATCACAACAATTTCTGTTTCAAATTTCAAGCGATTTGGTTCAGTATTTTCCGAGTTACATTGAAAAAAGTGCACCAGAATTTTTTCACTCTGTAGACCTGGTTGACTCAACTTGAGACAGTGCATACGCTTGTGGAGGAGCTGGACCAGAAGCTTGATGGAAATCAAGGAGACTTCATCTAAAAGATTGCACAGCATAGCCAAATGCACTGGTTTATTATGAATGTTACCTTGATTCCAGTCCACCATCAGTTCAAGTTCGTCAGTCGCAGTTTGGTAGCTGCTTTGAGACAGCTCTTGCTTGGTATCATCATCAATTCTTCCGCAGAAATCCGCCCACTTCACAGTTGGTCAGAGGCCATCTGTACTCACTCTCAATGATTTGGAGAAAGTCCTAGCTGATCTGAAGAAAAAAATATGTAAGACCAAAAACATGGTTTGGCATACCAAATCTGTGTGAGTCAAGTATGGGTTGAAACGCATGAAGAGCGATGTCAAACGTTGAGTAGGCAGGAGCGATTGGTTGAAACTGCGACGCAACTGGCTGTAAACTCTCTTAAGTTTGCAAAAGTAACATTTTGTGGTAACAAAGTTAGCTTGGATAGTTTTGGAAGCCTTCTTTCCTTGCTACCATAGTGCCTCTATTCTTTGCAATGTTTCTTGAGGACTGCTTTGTCCAATGCAACCAGAGGCAGCTTCCATTTTGTTTTCCTCTCAGATGGTCTAGTGTTTCATTCAGGCTTCTTGTGGCTTGGTACCCAGTTATTGAGTGAGCCGCGAGTAGGGTGGGCAACTTTCTCCACAAAGGGAGAAACACTAGCCGAATCTGCGTAACTTCTCCGCAGAGGGAAAATACATGGTACCAAAAGTCACAACCACACGGGGCGTCAAAAGGCAAAGCAAAGTAACAACACAAACCCATACAAGCAGAATAGTGAGTGGTGAACTGCAAACGAAGTTTTCTCATTCCAGCTTGGAATGCATTGTCTAAATTTACTAGAAAAAAGAATTAAATAAGATAAGTGCTTCTTTGAAGCAGTTCCCCATCAAGTGGACGCCCATAAACTGCGTCAGCAAGTTGATAACATGGCTTTCTTGGCAACTGCTTCTCAATTGTATTCTTGCGAATAACATCCTCAATAGATTGCATACCATTTCTTCTTCTGAAGTGCTGAGCAAAAACTTGATGGAATTTTAAATCTGAAATTGTAAACAAAATTTTATTTGTAACAAAGCTGTTAGATTGGTTCATAAGTTCTGCAAGCTTTTAGTGGAGCATGTTTGATGACAAATAACTCTGTTAATACAAAACCAAATTCAATGCAAATTTTTGCATCTTTTAGAGCATTCTTTAACTTAAATTCTTGTTTTTAATCATAAAATTTTGATCATAATAACTCATTTTACAGAATTAGTAGGTGAAGCGGAATAGAAGAGAGAGTGAGACAGGAACATGGTTGGAGTTGAAGTGGGCCTTTGGGATGCTCTTGCTCTGCTGAATCATTCTCTTTGCATGTGAGTTGATCATGATGAAATCGATCTAGGCGTGGAGTGATGACATCTTCCTAGCTCTTTTCTCTTCTTCCGATAGCTTTGTTGAACCATACCAGGTGAACTTGTTCTTCCATGGTGTCTTCTTCATTGTTGTTGCAAGATAGAGGCCGACTTCTTCAGCCACATGAGTCAGTCATGAGTCATTGTTCAAGGGCTCTGTTCCAAGATAGAACCATCTGCCATGGGCAGGCGAAGGCAGGTTGGCTGCTAATCAGCAGTTCGCGTTGATACCAATGATTTTCAAGTGGGATCTGGGAAGAGAGCGGATGAGGGCAGAGAACTTGTCATAGAAGTCCTCCTTCTCTTCTTCAGTTGCCGATTCTGTGGGAGAATGTGCGCTTATCAACCAGACTGAACTTGTATCATCTCGCAGCAGGGTCCAGGCTAGATGATTGCCTTCACTTTCAAATTGTGTGATGGATCTTGCAAGGTCTGATCTTACAGCAATTCCGCATCCTCTGACACTTTGGTCGTCTGCATCACCAGTCAACAGAGTGTGTCCTCTTGGTTTGAAGTTGGGTGTTGACTGAGGAGGAATACTTATGGTTGGCTGGCCATGTAGTTGACATTCTTGGAGGAAGACAATGGGAGCATTAAGGTCATTGAGCAGCTTTGCAAGGAGGTGTTGTTGCTCTTCTAAGTGCGACAGTTTAGCGTGAAAATCTTTGTGGTCTTCTTCCTTTGTGGCAGCCTTGGGGCAGGGGAAGCTGTTAGTCCCTGTGGTCTAGTGAGAAGCAGTGGCCCTAAAGAGGGCCGTTGGGTTTGCGTGCTTGTGCTTGCGCATTTCGACATTGCGATAGTACTGGCTCACACACAGTCAACGTGTCTGGCTCGTAGAGTGCGGTCAATTGAGAACGTAAATTTAGTCGCCAACAGGGGCACCACAAGAAGGTATCACGTCTCTCTCACACGCGCCCCCATAAATAACAAACCTGTGATATGTGCATAAAATTTCATGAAATTCGGTCACTGCAATGGAAAGTAAGAGGGGATGACTAGCTAATTCTGAGACACCCTGTATAACGACGCACCTACAGACAATTGCTTAATTTCACCAGTATGCTCGTAGCTCTGGGAAAACAGCGCCATCACACTTAGGCACGTATCGTCGTTTAGGCAGGTTCGGAAGCTCACAAGCGAAAAACACTTAGCTAAGAGCCTTCGTTCGATCTAACAAACTGTTTGACCAGAACGATAACGAAGCAACGATGAAGAGACAGGCGCTCGTAACTTTTCAGCGCCTATGGGACAGAAAGTCGATAAATGTAACGCAAAAACTCACTTTTGTGGAACTTGCGACGGCGAATTCAAATCAATGATGATGCACAGAGTCGATCCTCAATATGCGGCAGACAATGACGTTTGAATAAGCGATAGGCATTGAGGGGACTGCTAACGTAGACTGGTGAAATCCAAGTAATCGAAGATTGAAGTCTGAAAATCCGCGTTTAGGAAAAATAATTCTAAAGTTTAAAAAGGGAGATTTCCACAATAGTACTCGAAAAAACGTGAAGTCCTACCTTTGACGAATACTGTTAATTAAAGAACCTAAAGAAACGATCAAATACAGCCGCATGCATGCCTAACTGGACATTTATCGAAGCATTTTTGCAAATATCTCGAAAGATTGACCAACAACGTTCGCCGGCCATATATCTGTCTGATATGGTAACGTATTGCTACTGTAATGAGTTACGGAAGCAAAATAAAACTACTTTTCTGATGTGAAATTTGCTGTGAAATTTCTATAACGTTCTAGAAGACGTAGAATGCCGTTTACAAACTTCAAAAAATGCTGCGATAGCCACATTAAATTTTACAGCTTGAATATTCGTCAAGCTGGTTTTAAAATTCGCGCGTTAACCTTATCATGTTTTCGTGTGTAAAATTTTCCATTATTTTTGACGCGAGCAAACGTCAATTGGACGCGCCCATGCGTCACCCGGGACGTACCGGTACGTATATGATGTTGACGCGTTTGGAAATGACGTATGGTTTTCTGTGTGTAGCCCAGGATATCAGCATATTTTGGCTTCAGTATATGTTGTTGGTAACTTGTTTGGCTTGATCGTTGCTTTGAGCTGATAATTCATTATTGCTCGCATTGTCGTTTTCGCATGTTTTCGCATTCGCTATTATTATCTTCATTACTTGATATACGCAATTAACTGTAATAATGCAAACAAAATTTTGACATTACCACAAAAGTGATAAAAAAGATAAAACACAGAAAATGATTAAAAAAAAAATTGTTGATTTAGCGTTAATTAGCACCGCTTTTTGTATACATCACGAGTTCATTTTTTATATTGGCCGTATAAGACGGTGTGATTGTATTCCCTGTTTATGTTACTCACTGTTGCGGCTTACTGCGAATTCTCTATTTATTTGTGGCTCGTTCTGCTGTGTTTATGTCTATTATTCCGCTTTTGTTCGCCTTCTTTCGACTCTGTTATTCATTGACTGAACACAAATGATGCCTTAACAATAAGGCTATGTTAGGACTATACATGGCTGTTATTCTCGGTTATTTGGCTGTCGTTGTTTACGGTTATTGCGAATGTGTTCGTAATGTTTGTGTCCTTAGTGCCGCTGTTGCTAATTATACGTGCTATGTCATTGTTCGTTTCGGCGACTGGAATCATATCGAATCATTAATAAATAGTGGACTAAAGATAATGAATCCTTACGTATACACGCCAAACACCAAACTTGTCTGGTGTAACTTGTACACTAAAATGCAATGATATTATTGCTTGTTAAAATAATTTTTATTGTGGGGCTCCTAAAATCGCTGCGATGTCGAACGAATGGCAAGGTACGCCCTCCACCGACAGGTCATCTTCCCTTGAGTGACAGTTCCGGAGGTACCAAACCGCATAGGCGAAAAGAGTAGCAGCGTTGCAGTCGTCCGGTTCAAGTTTTCATGGAACATATACAGGGTGTAACAAAATAATGTGTGCCCCCCCTAGAGGGTACTTCCAGACATCGTGCGCGCGAGTTCTATATACCATTCGAAAGAGCATAAAATTCTGTATGTATGCCTATGTTCTCAGGAAATTTTCTGCTATGCGAAAGGCGGGAGACATTGATGAAATAATTTTTACGTCAAAACTGAGCATTTATTAGTTACTGTCCTAATGCATTCATTTGCTTTAAGTTAAGATTTCTCCATAGCAAGCTGACGGATTCTAATGAAACATTACACACGTATAGTATAAAGGCTTGGCTACAAAATGAGCACTAGATCATGAAATTCTGATCATTCTGTGCTGAGATAATTAATCACAAAGAGGATGATATTAAACATGTAGACAGTTCTCTCTTTGTGATTAATTATTTCAGTACAGGATGATCAGAATTTCATGATCTAGTGCTCATTTTGTAGCAAATTCTTTCTTCTACATGTGTGTAAAATTTCAATAAAATCTATCTGCTAGCTCTGGAGATATCTTAACTAAAAGCAAAAATGAGTGCATTTAAACAGTTTTGGCCATCAATGTCGGTGTTTATGAAAAATCTCGTATTTCTTCAAAGAAGCGTAAAACAACGACAAATGGACCAATTTCAATGTTAAAAAAAAGAAAATCTAAGTTAGAAATAGCTCTACAAGATGCAACAAACCGCATAAAATTTTGTTGTGTTTTACTACAGTTATTTGTCATCGAACGTGTTTCTCTACTTTATGTCTACCCAGTATTTTCATTCATATCTCCCGCCTTTCGCATTGCAGCAAATTTCCTGAGAACATGGGCATACATACAGAATTTTATGCTCTTTCGAATGGTATATAGAACTCGCGCGCACGATGTCTGGAAGTACCCTCTAGGGGGGGCACACATTATTTTGTTACACCCTGTATTATCAGAATGCTGTTCGGTAACTTTCGGTTGGCTTGACCACGAAATGGAGTGGCCGTCGAAGCATTATGCATTGGCAGCATAGCATGATCCCTGTCGTACACCGGTGTTAACTGACCAACGGGACTGTTGCAGTTATATGTCAAGCATTTTTCGCGGAAAGCAGTGTACACGAAGCACACATCAGCAATAGAGGAAAAATCTTCCTCTGGATAAGTAGCTGTGAACATTTGATACAGACGCTGACGAAATCTCAATGTAAACACCTTAATGGATTGACTGTCCGGCTGATATTCGCTGGTAACAGTGTTAGAAAACCTACCATTCCCTCCAGGGCCAGATTGCGAAAGACGATCAAAGCTCGATGGTTGAAAATTTGGACGTATTACGGGTTCCGCTCAAGGAAAAGAAATGAAATATGCTGGGCTCCCTCACGACACGTGGTCTCGTGGTGTAGTGGTTATCACATCTGTCTAACACACAGAAGGCCGCCGGTTCGAGCCCGGCCGAGACCTAACTTTCTCTTTTCCTCCTCACGCTTTTGACAAAATTGAAAAGACGTGTTTTATTTCGATTAAAGTATAACGCAGCAAAGCCTGATCAGCTAGACATTTACTTTAAATAGTCAATATTTCGAACATGTAGCGAAAATTCAAATCACCATTTTTAATCAAACAGTTCTGCAGATAATTAAATGCTTTGTTATGATATGCTATGGCTTCAATTGAAGACAACATCATGGCTGAACAGCTGTTAACCAGCGTACAAAGATTTAATCAATAAAACTTCATTACTCCCCCTGTCCTGCAGCCGCGACAGTGTGAACTTTATTTTAAATATTCAATGCCAGATAATCTATTGGCGAAGACGCCTTATATTTTAGTAAAATACGCCCTTTTCCGGACGAAAACGGTAAGAATTTAAGCAAAGAAAAGAAAGGTCTTTGAAATTCTAATCAGTCAGCGGTTGTGAGGCAGAATTAACTTTGTTGAAGAGTTGTGGTACTTAAAAAATTTGAATGTTTTCCGAATTTCCGAATTTTCAAGTTTAGAGCAAACTGAATATTCAAAGATTTGGAACATATCAATAACGAGTTCGTCGCAGTTAACCAACATGCTCTCTCTCTCTCAATCATCGATCGCCTGTCACCATCATCAAATGCGGACTGCAATACCCACATAGTAACATGATTGCCTTCCACACCATCAGACTCGATGGATGCGAACAATGGTGCAAAAGTGCAGCTGCAATGGATTATTTCGAAAAGTTCTTACAGTTATGAGGATTCTGTTAGATTTGTTGGTTAAAGGATATTTGCGCACTCATATACCAGTGTTTTGCAAATTAATCATCCGACCGAGGGAAACATAAAGGCTTCATATCTTTCTTTTTCCATTTCTTAAATATTTATCTATTGTCGTCGTAGTTTTTGAGGGGTCTGATACAGTATATTCAGAGTCTTCAAATTTTTTGAATTCTTCCCGGAATGTTCTACGTCACTCCTCGTTATAAATGTCTGAACAAGTGAAAAGTTTATCATTTATAAGAAGATAGAGAGCTCCCTCAGAAGTCTGAGAAAGTATATTTTCTGATTTGACATCAACAGTAATTCCTCAACCACACAAAACTTGGCCAATATTTGCATGTAGAACATTGCCAACCCGCTCGCTCACGATCTTTTAACTAAACAGGCAACGCTGAGAGCTTTGAAAAGTGTTACAGCTTTACAAAACCATTTAGGCGATGATCTGTCTATAAACAAACAACTACTTCTGTAGATTTGGTCATATGTTCTCAAGAGTTCTAAGGATCAGTAATTCATGATTGCAAATTAAAATATCGGATCCCCTTAGCGAATCCGTAACTGTTACGTGGCACGACTGAAATTGTCGACGATATTTAGTGAACTGTAAAATAACTGACAGGTAATGCGCCAGCGAAATTTGGTCTCACCGGATTATTAGTAATTAACGACGTTGCTGCTAAGCAGCAGAAGAGAGATTTCTCGATAGTTGCTACAGCGCTCACCCACGACTCCATCACCTAAGCTACTGGAGATCATTTATCTACAGTAAAGTTGAAGCGCATTTGCCAGAGTCAGCCGAAGCTTTGTGGACCATCCTGTACTGCTTAGCCATTGGTGAGAGATAGGCTCCGGAAACAGAGGACCTCTACTAGACGCTTCAGCAGCCTGATTTATGGCTAGTCATATTATATACAGTCCGTATGTGTAATGTCTTAGGAAGCTTTCTGGAAGCAGGGAGACGAAGCTACGGGAGGGCCGGAATTCCCTCGTTTTCAGGGTTTATATATTATTAAAAGATAACCTTAATAAATTGTGTATCTCTGTTGATATTCCCGTTGCTTCGCAAGCTCCACTCCAAAGTTCTTCAATTTCAGCTCCTCCTAGCTTGCCATTCAAGCTTCGCGCTAGTCTTATACTCGCACTTTATTCATCAAGAGGTACAAAATTATCATTGAATAAGGCAAAATGCTCTAAACTTCATTATTATTAGGCTACTTTAAGTTTGGGTATCGAATATGATTCTGAAGAAGAGCTCTCTTTTACATTTGGTTCTGATGGTTAAAATTTAGCGTCCCTCAGACTTCCAACAATTCGAAATATGAGAGGCAGGATCAGAATACTAATTTGCGGGATTTGCAACGTTAGTGTCAGAGTCATAAATTATTATTGATGTCATAGCTACCACTATTCACGCGCGCCCTAATAGGTAACAAAACTTCATATCATGTGTCACCTACTGTCTGGTACGGGCGCTCGTTCTCTTTCGAGCACCGAATCAGTTCTGCCACTCACTTTCCCTTCGCTTTTGTTTTTCTTACCGTTCCGTTCGTAACCTACCGAAAACATTGCTTTACCGCGTTGACTTTCTCCGAAAAGGGTAGGAGAGCAAGAGATAAATGAGGTTCAGGCTGTATGTGGGCTTCGTAGATAGGGCTGCAAAGGGGACGGGGAAAAGCGAAAGTCAAAATTCGGGGTTGGTGTTTGAAGACAGTTAGCGTCAAAATTCAACAAATTTAATTGGCATCTGGTCCTTCATGAGCTACCACATTATTCGCTAAATTAATTGATTTCATTTCATGTTTAGCTAAGATCCGAACCCTCTTTCTGAGCCAGAGAGATCAAAATTGGGTTGTTTCGACGACTGAGAGGATAGGGTAGGTGTAATGTAATTATGTCGTAAGTGGAGAGGTACAATTCTTCAGTTACCATCGATCACGGTAATAACAAGACTTGTCAGTATTGTATGCTCTAGGTAGGGACATTTATTGTTCTTCACGATGTACATATTTTGATATGAATGATTCACTTTTTTCGCGCAAAAATAAAAAAGTTGTGCTGTACCTGTCGAGTTGTAGTGGAACTATATATTCGAAATTAGGCTTTTCTTGTAATTGCCGCTGGACGAAAGAACCATATGGAGTCTATTTCAGCAAATGATACTTGCTCAAAATGACATAACGCTATTTT
>NIUQ01001725.1:0-27742 GCA_002796945.1 Plectus sambesii
GTTCGGACGACCACCGAAATTAAGTACCACCGAATATTTCTAACCCTACAGTATCACTGAGTCAGACTGGTCAATCACCGAAATTAAGTACCACCGAATAGATCGCACTGGGCCTTTCACCGAAATTAAATACCACCGAATATTTCTAACCCTACAGTATTCTTGATTAAAGACGGTGTTTCACGCACCGAAAACCGAGCTAATCTTTACCAACTACGGTGCTTGGCGAGATTTCTTGTTACTGATCAAAAAAATGACTGTAACTGACCAATGATTTAAAGTCGGCGGCTTTGGCGACAAAGTCGGTCTCACAGTTGACCTCGACGATGACAGCGACGTTTTTCTCTGTTGCCACACCCACGAGTCCCTGCTTCGTTGATCTGTGGCTTAACCTAAATCAAGCACGAGAAATTAATAAAATGTTACAATTTACTCGAGACATTATTGTTTACTTCACTTATTTGCTTATTTTATTTCTTATTTACTGCATCTTACGAAATTTTTTTACAGCAAACTAGCTTTGTAATGGGATTCGCATATACCGGTTTCGCTTATACCAATATGTCGTCTATGCAGGTAAAAAGGCGTTGATTCTCTAAGTACCGGTATAAAGGAATTTTACTCCATACTGTCTATGTTAAATATATTGCACTGGTGTTAGACGCTTGTGTGAAATATCGAGCTGGTTTAACGTAAAAAGATATTATCAAAAGAAGAACAACTGACTTGGTCGACTTCTCCCAACCCTCTTTTCGAGCCAATTCGTGCAACCATTTTTCGGCTTCCGGCAACCGATTGGGGCCAAACTCTTGCAGCGCTTTGCGACAGTTAATGAAACTGTAGCGTGTGCGTCGCCGAAGTTCCATTAGCGCCTGAAAGGATCATTAATCTCTACAAATGTTGGAGAAATTCAATTATCACAACTTTTAAACCGCCTATCATCAGAATTTGTCATCCTTACATTCCATTTTGTCATCCTAGCATTCTATCTCGTTTAACTAACGCTATAATTGAATGCAGAGATGACGAAAGTGGAATGAAAGGATTGCGGAATGGAATGCAAGCGTGACGAATGGAATGCAAGAATGACGAATATTGATGACAGGCGGTGTACTTTCATTCTTTTTCTAAACATATAATTTCGTTCAAAACGACTTAATGCTGCAGGAAATCGTAGATTACACTTAAACCTTTTTCCAGTAAATCGTTCTTACGCGAACGACATTTGATAACTACTGTTACAAAAAAGCGAACTAAGCTAAACAATGAACAAACTACTCTTAAACACCAACAAGGTTTTTGTCACGGGGTGGCGCTAGTGTCGCCCCGTGACAGTTTTATAATGTGATCAACTTTTTGCACCACTGTCGATAACTCACCTCTTTGTCAATTTTTGGAGCCGCTGACGAGGTGGCTAACCGTCGACCGAATGTGGCAACTGGTCGGAATAGGCGATGCATTTTTTGATTTCGTTCTCACGTCGATCGCAATCAACTCCAAGTGACAGCGACCAGGCTGAATAACGTCAGACGTTGAAGTTGATCGTCTTAAGCGGGAGTTATCGCTCTTGCAATCTTTTTCTTTCTATCAAAAAATCAAAATACATTCGCTTTTCCTATTTTAAAAAAGCTACAAAGATGCGCCCATCTTTCCTACGTTTACAATCAGTGAAACAAAGGAAATAAATTAGCTGGCACGAGGTGAGTTGATGAGTGACGAGTTACTATTCTAGAAAGCGTTCGACTTGTACACACCTCTGTGTTAAGTACGCGTCAGTTTCATCAGCAAGCAACCAAGTCCAAAATACGATATTTCATTATCCCGACAAATCGTTGTAGGACTCCAGCGCATGCGATATGGAGATACAACAATGTCACCAAATGATACATTTATAGGGAACGCAAAGATTCTAGACACCTGAAAGACCCGTTCCGGTCCGATTCCAATACAGCAATTACCTTAATGAGTACATGATTAATCCAGAACCGGAATCGGAATCACATCTGGTTAGGTGTCTCAGATGTTTGCGGCAACTATACTGCGGAACACAAGCAATTGAGATAGGCGAAATAATTTGCCAAATATCATTTATCATCTGAAACGAAGTGTGAAATCACTTTTTCATTTCTTCCGGCAGAATAAGCAACTCATTGACGAGCATCCCGCATTCGTTTCGAAGCTCCTTCATCTTCGTGCGACATTGTTCCGCTTGCGCCTCGTCCTCAACTAAATTCAGAAAAATCCTTTAATATGTAGAGAGCTTGCTTCATATCATAAGATCACATCGGCTGGGATTTGACTAATAAGTCTTTTTGTATCAGTATCTTAAATTTTATAATCGGAACCCCCAGGTAACCTCCAGTATCATTTTTTTCAAATAAATGCCTTTTGTAATACTTAAATTGGATTAGGTACTTGCGCTGTGCATATCATATTATGGATTAGAAGCTAGGTACTACTGTTAGGCAGCTATTATTTATGAAAATAAGCTATTGTTAGTATCGGAAAAATTCTGAAGGGAGTCTATACCGAAAGTTGAACATGTTAGAAAATATCTGATTAATAGTAGTAACGAGCTTCAGTTATCTAATATACGAAGTTAAACTGCATTTTAAAAAAGTGATCTTCTTATATTGCCGCCCAGTAATTTAGTCTTAACTTAACTCCCTACTTTTTCGTTCGGAACAGTCGCCGATCGTGAACAACAGATTTTATGTGTTAACTTTTCTTTCCCTCTTTGTTCGCAAACCCAATAAGCCCCTCACTCTTATCCGATTCGTTCATCGCGGCAAAGTTGCAAGAGATATGCGTTGCAGAAGACAGAAAAAGTGCTGTAAGTTTATTTTTTTAAATCACAGGTCACAGCACTGCCATTCTTTTACTTTCACGTCAGGTACCACCATCAACCCCCTCCCCCCAGCAGTCATGACTAGACTATGGAAAAATAATAACAAACAACGAACTTTCGACCGGCAGAACAGGCGGTGTGACTACACGGAAGTTTTCCAGAAATAGGTATCCTTTGCTTATGGCAGTTATTAACGGTTCTGTCCACTCTTTTCGCGCGCCGGCGCGTTCATTCACGCCGCACCGACTTCTCGGACACTAAAAGCAAATATTTCATTTAAAGTTTAAAGCCTATTTTACAAAACTGCTCTGTTAACAGTTTCGATAATAATAACTGCGGGGAGTGTGGAGATAGATCACTGAGCGCGTGCGCTTGATAAATTTTCCCGCCAATATCATGACTGACCAATCACCGCACTTCCCGCGATTTTAATAATAGCAGAGTAGTTTTGTGAACTGTTCTCTAACATTAATAAGTTTAATGAAAATTGTCATAGATATCAGTTAACAATTCGGCTGTTACGAAGCCATGTTGATTCGCCTTTTCGGCTTTAAGTAAAACATAATAGCAATGCTGGAATTGTCTAGAAAGTCATTGAAACATGTCTGTTGGCAATATGTGCAGTTGCACAAAGATCTGAAATTGAATATAGAGACTATATAAACAATACGACTGACAATTTACATTTTAATCGCAGATTTTGAACAGTAAGAATAAAACCGAGACTGAATTTCGCCAACTGCCTCAAACTGAAGAACACACCATTTCAAATAACCTTTACACGATAATATCAAGTGTGTGTAATTATTGTAACGAGAAAGTTAGCCACGCAGTTAAAAGTTCCGCTCCGTGATCTTCTTCACCGACATATTGCGACTTTAAGCTTATACAATGAAACTTACATTGTTCAGTGTTGTACATTCAGCCACTTCGCACTTTATATGCATCGATTCTTGTATATCTTTCGTTCCCACAATACGCGAAAGAACAAAGCCGACTTTTATCGGATTCGTATTGTCCATTGAGATGGACATTTGACCACGCTTTGGACAGCTGAAAGTTTGCCAAGAAAGCAATCAGTCTGATCAAAATGGCACCGTTTTATGTGTCATCCTGTTTTTCTAGTTTTCTTGGGCTTTTATCGATTTAGTCATCTCGGTTGAATACCAACTCTCACAAAAAATCTATTTCTACCCCGAAAGATTCAAAAAACTCCCAATCAGATGTAGTTTAAATTTGCTGAATGAAGACAATTTTAACCATGATTTTTTAAATATATCTCTGACTTACTGCTATCCGGGTTGAAAGCTTCTTTTCTGTGAACACGAATGATAAACACACAAATCAACCGATTGATTTCTATTTGGAGATAAAAAGGAGTCAAATATTCGCAGAAACTCACCCCTTTTCAACGATAATATTGTTAACTGACGCCGCTTCGTTCACGCCCAGCAAGTAGCAATTATACGGCCAATAGAGCGCCGCCGAATTCGCGTTGTGTTCGTCTAAACGCAGTTACAGTAATCCAATAAAGGACACTTTAAGAACATTGAATACCAGCGCTTATTTTGAAATACAGTCGCTCCTCCCTCTGAGTGAAAGGATACGTGCCCATCTCATCAATTCTCATTGTTCTCGAGCAGTCTTCCAGTTTGATATTCGTCCTGCATAAATCGATCGATAATTTTACTTGCTGAAATGCAACTTACTTACAAATGAGACAGCCCAAATAGACTTATTGACTTACCCCAGCCACCTTCGTTAAGAGCAGATAAGTGATGAGGCAAAAACAGCGTATCATGATGATTGCAGCGCTTATTGAAATTTGCAAGTGCTGAGAATTTTTCAGCTTGCTGTGCGTACAATGCGCGCAGCCCAGTGGAAGGAAATGCTGGCGGCAGACCCGCTTTCGCAGATGTATAGCTGAGTCGGTTGGAATGCCTGTGAGTAATAGATGACTCTTGCACCGCTAGGAAGTGACTGAGTGCTTTGCATCCGTGGTTTACGTGCGAAATGTCAAAAACTCGATCAAAANTCGGTTGGAATGCCTGTGAGTAATAGATGACTCTTGCACCGCTAGGAAGTGACTGAGTGCTTTGCATCCGTGGTTTACGTGCGAAATGTCAAAAACTCGATCAAAAAGCAGCGCATTTTCGTGCCACAAGTGTTTACTTTTACACACAATCCAACAGCGATAGGCGTGGATGAGAAAAAAGTAATGGATGTCAACATTGTGAAGCGATGCTCAAACTTCAGCTTTCGCTCTCACAACACATCAGTGATCAAACGACAAAAAACGCATCAAAAAATACAAACGAATCACGATAAAACACGATACGATACGCAAGGTGAACAAGTAATGTATAGTAAATTCAAACAGTCAGACAGAAAGCGAAGAAGTCAATAGTAGTTGCAGCAGTGCGCCAAGAGTACATAAATTAGATTAAATTCGATAAAACCCGCAGTGCATTAACTGGATTGTTGGACGAGTTCATAAAATACGACTGAAAAAACCAGACACCTTGCGGGGGAGTGAGTAATTCCGTTCCGCTTAGGAATTAATGGCGCTTTAGAATACAATTATCGATTGATGTACACGTTTAAGTGTATCCCAGTTCAAGAAGCGAGCTGACCGAAGTATATTCGATTGAAGACTTGAAATCCAATTTTTGCATATTTTAACCGAATCGAGCTTGAAATAGCCGAAAATTGCAAATGCAAAGGTAGCGAAAGTTTTATGAGGTCCACGATGTTGTGATGCAAAACTCAGTTGGTATAAGCGTCAAGCGATCGAGTGATGAGACTTCTCTCATTGTTTCATAACCTAATACCTTTTAGAATACTGCGCGTCCCGAAATATGTTCCGAACATTTCATTGGGCCGTATACTTGAAAAAATCGAATAATGTTTTCAATTTTCGCGCTCGGTCTCCGTCAGCTTTTGGTTCAAAAAATTGCTTGCTCGGTAAGAAGCGTCGCCCTTCACCCAATTGAATGAGAATAAGGTTGGCGAGTAAAACGTCCGAAAAATTGCGTTATATGCTATATGTACAGACCAGAAGGCGACACTACATCTGAATACAAGTTTTGCTTAAAACGCATAATCAACAGCGGATATTTCGAACTTTGCATTCGTTTTTGCTGAAATTTCTCAACGAGCTCGAAATCACCGTAATGTAGTGACAATTATGTTTCTCAAATAAAAATGAATTTTTTGGCCGATCTTAACAAATATTATAATCAGGCCTCAAAATTCAGTCCAAGATTTTCACAATCATATAGTCACTCTTTTACGGGTGAATTTCGACACTTCAAAAGCTATTTTAGACAAAAAAACAAACGCAATATTTGGAACATTTGCTATCATTTCTATTTTAAGCAAAACGTATTACGCTGTAGTGTCCCCGATAACAAGACGTGCAGCGGTACATCAAAAATATATCCGTAGAAAGAAGTCGGAATGAATGTTAGTCGATCAATTCTTTTTCAAAGTTTCGTCGGTGTCGAACAACGCAGCCATCTGATGGAACGCCTCGTTGACGTATTGCCGGAAACGCTTCGAGTCCTACAATGACGTAAAACGTCAGAGAAATTACACTTTACAGAAGTTTCAATCAATCTTCACCCAGACAAGCCTGAATAACAAATTTTGCAAGTTGAATAACAAATTTTGCAAGTAAGTGCAGGTCACCTTTGGCTATTTATATAAACACACCGATTATCGTTATCTTATGGAAGAAGTTTATAATTATTTAACTAATGGTATATGGAAGAATTACTGCTTGTAGAAGGGCATTTGAAACGATCCTCTTATCAAGGTTAGCTAATATTTGGCAGCAAATAGGCTACTTCTTTCACTTCAGCCATTATACGCCATAGTGCAATCCAATTTTCCCTTCAATCTCAAAAAGTGTGGCAGTCCAGGAAGCCATAAACCAAAACTGACCGTGTTATTAGCCGACTTAAATGACGTAACATGCAAGCAGATGGAGTGATTTCCGCCGAAGCGATAGCAAACACCATAGCCATCCTTGGCTACGGCGGCGAAGCAGGCACCCAACCACGTCCAGTCTACGTGCTCGTCCTCGTTGACCGAATTAGTTACTGTAGGCGCCTGGAAATGAAATAGTTTTATATCTGTTATTGTCGCTGGCACGGTTCACGCGTCGTACTGTACATGAACTCATGTATACACGCGAATAACTCCTCAAAAGTTGCATCATTTCCAATTTAAGGGTAGGATTAGACAGAATAACGCAAACATTTCGCGCTCATTTTGGATTGGATACTGTTTGAATTTGTTGTGTTCATAGGTAGTTGATTCCACACAGATCTTCTATTTATTCTCACGGCCAAATGGGCATACAACTAATAGGTAGACAAGACAGCAGGTAACAGCGTAACCGTAACCTAACGCACCGTGCAACAGCGAGCGTGCAATAAGCGACACATAACATTCATGCGAATGGATATGGTAATTTATGCACTACCTCCCCGCGGTGGGACTCTCTCGGGTTTTAACACCCCAACAGAATTAAACTTTTAATTCCCTCCCACATACAGTTTATTTCCTAGCCGATGAGGAAACATTCAAATTCGCAGTCAGATTCATCAGACGCGCTCGAAATTCGTTTTGCAACACACCAGCTGTTTTAGGATCTGCGGCATGATTGTAAACGTACTTCGCGCCGACCAGAAAGGATTTCTGTATTCTATTCTTTCATTTAAATGTTGCGATTACTGTTGTTGCTTTTAGTGTAAGTGGTGAGGCGTTTTTGGCTGTTGTGTCACATTCGGAAAAAGGTACATTTAGGTCTAATCCCGCGTTACATGATAACAATCAAATATTATATTTACCTGACTAGTCGACAACAGCCACGGCGCACCCATAACTTTGTTGAGATATGGGCTATCAATATTGAAGTACTTGCTCATGATGTAGAGAACAAAGAAGTGTCGGTCGATTCCCATGCCCACCATCGCGTCCCGATTGCGAACGCCATGATATACAGACGCTGAACGCAGCAGCTTCAGTCGTTCCGCATTCTGCAATTACCGTCGTCATTAGATCATACCTCACGTTGAGGAATAATTTTACAATAAAATAAATATTTAGTAAAGGGTTAGTTCAAGTGAAAACAATGATTTCGCAATACCGCAGTCTATAGCGCAGGCTATTGCGAAATTATCGTTTTCATTTGAACCGCCCTAATACAATTCGAATATAGCCGTTGCCGTTCCATTTCATAATTCTGCCACACGAAATTAAACGGCAACAGTTCGAAAAAATGTACTATAATAATGTTATGTTCGCACCTTTCCGAAGAATGTAGAATACAAGAATTTTTTAAAAGAATTGTTTGATTGTACGCGATATTGCATGTAAGGGCTGAATTCGCGCGCATTGTAAAGCCTATTTTTCTTGAAAACATTTCAATTACGGGCGCAGTAATTAGCCAGACAACCGAATACAACCAGAGAAAAACTAAAAAAATACAATCATTCATCTTGAAACTTCTTCATTTCTGCCATTGCAATAGTTTTTATAGAAGAGGCCTCTAGCAGTCGTAAAAACTTGATACTAGGATCAATTGAAAATGGATGCAGACCTACCGTAGCTGAAGGGTCGACCATAGCACGGACGAAGGCGCAAGATTGTTTCGTGACAGTGCGCAGTGTTTCCGTTCGACCGTTGGAGAAGAAGCGAGCAGATGCAGCCTCGTAGGTCAGCACAAACTTGCCCTGATCCTGAAACAGGAACATTATCGTTGTCTCGGCGCGCTCCATAACATTTTACTGAGAGAACGTTCTAAAATACTTTTGAAACTCTAGAGCGCTCCAGATCGCGATTTGCCTTCTATAATGTTCCATAAGAGTCCCTATATACAGGATATTCCACTGTATTTCGTCATTTCTACATTCGACTTCGTCAATCTTGCATTCAATAAAAACACTAGTTTGACAAAAATGAAGGCAAGATCGACGAAATCGACTGCAAAAGTGATGAAATGAAATTAAGGACGGTATAATGATTCGACGAGTAAAAAACTTGCACGGAAGTTTGCCAACTGAATCGCCATTTGAACGAAGGCGTCGGGGGAGACGTTTCCCTTCTTCAGGTGACCTTTGCCAAAGTCGCGGAAGATGAGCGAGGCGAGATCGACGTCGTCCATTCTCGGCTTATACGTCTCATACGCCTTCATTATCTCCTGTTGACACTAAAAAGCACCCGACACGTAATATATACGCAATTCGTCGTGATTTTTCTAATCAGTAACAGAAAAATGAAGTGTTGGTCCCGTAGCGATAAAAGGTTAATAGTTGTAATGTCGCAGCAAACGTGCTCAATTTAGTTTTCGATACTTAGCGTGCTATGGTGTACCCTGCGGCTTTCTGTTATTGATTAACAAATTACGACCATAAAGAAACATCGACGACGAATGTTTCAGAATTCGCAAACGTACCTCTTGGGTAACTTCGATCTTGATACGCTCAGCCAGCTTCGGATTTGTTCTAGTCAGCTCTTTTTGCGCCTTGTCATAGCTAAAAAAAGCAAAAGGTTTATAATTAATATCATGAACGAAATATCGGGTTGTAACATAAGTTAGGTTGTATTTCTCTACTTTCAACAAGTATCTGGTCAATTTCTACGAGCAGGGTATCAAACAGTTGCCACGAAGATGCGACTATATTAACGAAATCAAGTTTATGAAAGAGAGAATGTGCTGTGATTAAAATGCAACGGTTTCTTTAAAATCATTTCTTCGATATTAAAAGAACGACATTATTGATATTACAACCCAATACAAAAGAGTGCCAAATAATGTGCTTTCATACCTCTGACTAAAGTGAACTAGACTTCAACACGTGGCAAAGTGAAGCACTGTCACTTTAGACAAAGGTAAGCGCTTATCCTTCTGTACTTACCTCAGTTTGTAATTATCCATGTAGACAAAGTTCTCGAGAACGTGGTCAAACTCGAAGCCGTCGCCACTAAAATAATACTGTTTAGTACAACACAGCGCATAATCGGCCGTAGGTTATTCTCTTCAAAGTTCCTTTTCGAAAAGAGTCGCAGCGCAGATACATCCGCTACTTTGAACCACGAAATACCGTTAATCGGGCTAAAGGGCGACCGATACGCGAAGGCTACCGTAATCCGAGGCGCGTGATTTGAACTGCGTTACGTAAGAGTTTGTGGCCATAACAATGCGGTACGGTGCTATTTGAATGCAAACATTGTAATCAGGCGAGAATCGCTTTAGGACCTCTCTCGTACCGGTCGCCCTTTAGCCCGATTAAAATACCGTCAAAGGAACCCAAAAACACGTCAAAACTATATTGACTTACATGCTGTGTTCAGTTGTACCACCGGCCTGAAAAATCAAAGATTTATTGTTGACATTGCAAAGTAAACAATTAATTACCCGTCCATTTCTATGTATGACATAGTTGAGCGACTTGTCCACCCATCGATCGTATCCGTTGCCCGTCAGCATTGCCTTCAGATATTTGTCCAATTTCGAAGAGTCCTCCTGAAATGATTCGCCATTATAGTCGAATATAAACCAATTTCACTTCATTAAGAACATTTTCCAAACTATGTCGGACACTTTCCAAATCAAAAAGGACATTTTTATAGTTAAATTAATACGAAATATGTCCTTTTTGATTTGGAAAGAGTCCTGTTTGGGTTAAAAATGGTATATTAGTCAATGACAAGAAAACCGTCTCTCCAGAGTTTCCTTGACGAAATCCATACAAAAGATACGCTTAATTTAGCGTTTTACGGTATCCTCTTTGAACCTTTGTCACTGATTGACAAATTTTGACGATTGCTGGAACAAAAGTGTGCACAAAACAAAAGCCCCGACTTTCCAAATCAACAACCCTGATGCCGATCCTGAAATTTGAAGTCAACCCTGATGCCGATCCTGACATTTGAAGTCAAAAACCCTGAATCCCTTTTCTGATTCGACTTTTTGAAACAGCCGATCCCTTTACAAGTCCAGTTGAAATAAAAGTTCGTAGAAGTAAAAGTCTGCGCACCGGATCGTAGTCGTTCTCTTCTTCAGCGAGGATGAGGAAGAAAGCGGCCGACTCGATGATATCCAATGCGGCGCGATTGACGGGCGAGGAGAAGAACTTGGCGCGATTCTTTGCCCACACGGCTCTTTCCGTCGTTGTCAGCGCTCCGATCATTCGCTCAGCTGGCATTGGCTCCGTCTTACGGTTCAGTAGATCATCGAACACGCTGAAACGCAGAATGACGTCAGAGCCATTGATCGAGTGACACAGGATGCCTTCGATGTAGCTAACAACTCCTCTCAGCCAAGTTACTCCTAAAGGTGGTCACATACTTCTGCGACACCCTATATATCTTTTCAAATTTTATTTTGACACTCCAAATCATCACAGAATACATTTTGCCAGTTCAATGAGAACATTTCTCATTTCGGTTCGAATAGGAAAACGTCCTTTTTCAATTTGAAAGTATGCTGTTCATGTAAAACGTCCTTATCGATGTGAAAATGGTATGTAAGGGCTACTTCAGTGGAATTTTTCAAATTCTTTCCTACATTTTTCGGTAAATGCACGAATACAAAAAAGATTGTATTATCTTCATTTCTACCGATTATTTAGCGCTTTTGTTTAATTAAGCACTCATGAGAATATCCTCAAAATACGCGCGATATGAACTCGGCCAACAGCAACGCCAGCAATAGCACCAGAGGGTCGCTTTATCTTCAGCCGCGAGAACGATAACAAACTTACATTTCCAACTCGGCCAAACTCAGAAGACGTTCTCCATCGAAAGCTTCGACTTTATAGAAGCAGCCATTGCTGAGAACAGCGACATGTCTCGCTACACCATGCTTGCGCAACTTATCTAAAATATTTAACGTCAAATCGCGAAGAAAAATTGAAAAAATGTCCCTCCAAAGGCCAATTTTATAAAACTGTTGAGAATTGAGGCGCTCACCAGTTGGTTGAGATTCAAAACTGACCAATCGGCGTGCGGCTCTTTTCCTCTTTTCCTCAATTCTCAACAGCTCAACATCTTTACGGAATTGGCCCCAGGGACCAAATGCATTAACAAATAAAAATGTGGAACACACAAAAGTAATTACATTCCTATATTTTACAGTTACATTAGTTTTAGGAAATAGGTCGCAAGTATCAGATTGCGTGAGTAAAAGCTTCAGCCAGTACCTATCTTTTCTCCGGGGATACGAGACACTGAGTACATGTTGTCGTAGTGGTTGGCGCAGAGAGTAATGCCGCTATTGCCCAACTGAAAAAGTATCTCATGAAATAGAATAGTATTATAATTAGGTTTAATTCAAGTCAATTGACAGCAAAGTGCTCGCATGAAAGGAAAGATAAAACTGACCGGTCTTAAGGATTCATTGTCGATGGCGAGCATACTTAGGGCCTCAATGTACACCACATGCGCCGCTCGGCATGCCTGAGTCGCAGGGTGATCGACGAACAAGTCCTACAACGATCGTCACCATCAATTATCGATAGAACTTACAAAAACGGTAAATGTGAAAGAGCGGTTGAATCCTATATGGAAAAAGTGATGATAACGATATAAATGATTAGGAAACGACAAAACTGGAACAGTTAAACCATATATGATAAAAAATGATATTCTAAACGGTAAAAAGAGTGAACAGTTTAATTCAAAATGCCGCAAGTAAATTTAACACCTTGCGAAAGAAAGAGTAACGAAAGATGCTGCAGTACTTCCCCCATCTACTCTGAGCGAGCAACATAATCGTGTTCTGACATTAAGGAATGCTTGGAGATACTTGCTAATAATGCGGTGCACTTTATAACGCGTTACAATATAGCTATTGTCGGATAAGGACAAAACACAAGAGGTCAGTTGGCTGCATTTATAAATGTACCTATACGATTCTGTTAAGCAAGTCAAACTAAAGGAGATTAAAGCCATACACGAATTGCATAGCCGGATCGTGTACTTATCCGAGTCTATTGTGTTCATTTAAACAACGCTGAATAGAATCGTATTACAAAGTAAATGCGACAGACAATCCTGACATTCCAAAAGATTTACTTTATCATATTATTATAAAAGATAATGATAATCTTTGGACGCCCTTACATCTTAGACCCTTTTAAAATATTCATTCACACTGCTCATGTCTACTTCGCGAAAGCACAACAAAAGTCAAAATGTTTCACCCTCTCTAAGCTTTTAATTGTTTCATTTTGTCTTTGCTTTAAATAATTCGGCCTTAGCATGCAAAAACATTCCCCAACCCAAAAGTATAAGAGCGCAAAAATGTTTGGTTGAAGAGGGATTCGAACCCTCGCCCCCCGAAGAGGACTGCGACCTGAACGCAGCGCCTTGGACCGCTCGGCCATCCAACCGTTGAATCCTGATAACTTTGCGATCGCTCACGTCTCCCCACTACCAAATCAAAGCATAAACTTTGTCGAGTCAATTTTGCCATCTGGATCCAATTTTGCGCTTATTTGAGGTTCGTAATTATAGCACTGAGAAGTGACAACTTACGGCGTGCGCGACGCTGCTGTTGATCAAAAGCGACTCGCGTTGGTACAAGTATGCGTACTTCTTCCACATATCGCTCACCTAAACGAACACAATTATGGGAAGGTTTTATATACACACGAGCTTCATCGCATTTCAATACAAAAGTAACGAATTGTAAGACTGAATTTTAAAAGCAAGATTTTAAGAAGAAATGTGCTCCTTACATAATTATCAGTAGTTAGGGAGTAGAGCCACAGATAGAATTGCAGCTTTCGGCCGACACCGGATTCAAACTCTTTCGCCAAGTGGACCATTTCTTGGTATTCAGCCTCGTTGAGGAGGGGCTCAACGGATTCCAAGTGGCGCCGTACGGTATCCTTCAAGGCGGGCAAGGGAAGAGCTGGCAGAAGCCGATCACAGGAGTGCAGTTTCGGCTTGGCGTATCGGAGCATCCCCATACACACCTGAAGCAGGCAACAAATGTTCAGTACAGGGTGGCGCAAAAGTTCCGGCGGTTTTCTCTTCTAAAATTTTTTTAAGAAACCGCCGGAACTTTTGCGCAACCCTTTATTTTTCGTTTTATTATCATATTTCCTTTTCCACTTTAGTAAGGACACTTTAAAAATCAAAGAGAACGTTCTTACGATCAAACAGGACATTTTTCGTATCAATTTGACTAGGAAAGAGTCTTTTTTGATTTGGAAAGCGTTCTTATTACAGTAAAAATGGTGTTTAAGCAACGCAGCAATCGGAACTACAGTGGAATTCACTTATATCCGTATTTGAGGGATCAATCAAAATTACCGGTATAACCGAAACCGTTACAAGTTCATTCCACTGTAAAAACTTACACCCCAAAGCTTCGTGGCGAGGGAGATTTGTCCTCTGTTCGACTCGTACAACCATCCCTTATAGGCGAAGAGAACGTGCTTGACAAAGCGCCGCAGTATCCAGACAGGGATGTAAGCGGCGACTACAGCGACCACAGTACTGCGAACTGCTTTCACCACCGAGTCTCCACTTCCTCCTACGGGTACCAACTCCATCAGACGATTATTCGGGTACTGCCAGTTGAATGCAGCCATCAGCGCAACCGAACTGCCGAAATACATCGGATGGACAGGATACAGACGGTTGTAGAGGAAATTCTGCAAAGTAGCATTGCTGTCTTCATCTCTTTTTAAAGGTTTTCTCGTCTTAATTCGTTTCTTTTGCATTCAATATTATTATTTACATTTAATTCTGTCCCTTTTGCATTCAATCAGAACGCTAGTTTGACAAAACTGATTGCACAAATGACGAACTATAATGTAAAAGGTGCGCTATAAGTACACTTGCAATGTAGAATTTATTGGCCACGTGAAAATGGCTCTTTTGTTGTAATAGTGGAATATGCACTGGATAAAAGACATGGGCGTATTTGGCAGTTAACGAAACGAGCCGATGCTTCCACATAGTAGATTGAAGAATGGAAAGTCACCTGCAGCCTGGTCCAAGTGGCGCGTAGCGGGGTAGGATACTTGGCGTCCATGCGAAACGGTGCTCTCGCTGCGTGAACCATGGCGGTTGGCTTGCTCGTCGTTCCTTATCCCTTTCTTACCAGATCGTTCAGATCACCTAACAAAGATAGAGGTTAAACTTCGCTTTCAAACACTGCAGATAAGTTTTTTAGCGACACGACGAAGGCGTTGCATTTGTCGAGGCACGGCTGATTACGATGCGATTGACAATCAGGGGGAAAATATTCCAAATTCATCGAGACGCGTACTGGATGAATGCACTTCTCTTAGCGGCACAGGGTCATTTTCATATCACACGCTTCTGTTCTAGTTTTCCTTTAGAGATGTACTTTCACATTGCGTCTAATACTACATTAGCTCAAATATTCCATATGACTTAGGCTTCAACTACAAAATGCTCAAAACTGTAATTGACCGTCAGCACGTTATCCTACCTCGCAAAAACCTGACAGAAAATAGACTACTAATTCGATTGGCCAAGCGAAGATCGCAATGCTCTGATACATTAGTATAACAATTCCTGTTCCTTCGCTGTACTTAATGAGGGAGGGAGAAGAGCGAACGCCGGAGCACAACGATCAATAGAACATGCAAAGGATCCGGTTTTGGCATGGAAGGTAGACTGCCCAGTTGGCGCCAAGATAACCTCTGCGCTTGTGTGCATTAGTCGCTGTGAAGGTGGTCATGCGTGGTCAACGACCAAGCAAAGTGCAAAGTACCCGTCGACGTCGATGATTTGCTCCTGTGTCAGCATCAAAGTTTTTAACGTCATGCTCTTTGCCACATCTTACAAGTTATAAATATTTTGCTGAGTGGCAGACGATCGCGCACTAAATGTTTCACTTTCTCGTAAACAACATTGCAAAACTGTATTGCTATCAAATCAATAGTGACTACCTATATCGTTCGAGCAAAGTATTAAAACAATCGCGGACGAAACATTTATTAACTAATAATCATTCATTACAATCAAAAGTGATGCAGGCTGATTAATGGTTAATTTTTATTTTCACACCTCCGACTTCAGAGAACACACGAAATAAGAAGCTGCATAATATAGCAAAAAAACTACCCTTCAAGGTGTATCAGAGAGCTGAAGGTTTGCAGATACTGATGTTCACCACAATACACCGTCATTTCCCTAGTGCCGCTGTGTGCGCCCACCGAGCCCCTTCTGTAAAAGTTGCGACGGGTTCAACGGACAAAATTTGTCAATAGCTGTCAAGAGTGCATAATGCATAATCGATTAAAGCATCGATTCATGGCAAATGGAATAATGAGGGTAGCTAATGGACTCTTGGTCAGGGAATGAGATTTTTCTCCTTTAAGAACGACCGAGAAGCCGGTAGACGCTCAAAGCGTAGAGCTGAATTGGCTGAGTTCTACAAATAAGCTCAAGTGCCCCTAAGTGATAGAAATTTTGGGCACCTGCGACATTTTGCAAGGCTTCAGTCAGCGAGGACCCAGTTTGAGCTCATTCGGCGACCAGGGACCGTTAACATCAAGGCCAGAGCCTACTTGGCCTTAAAAAGAGTTGGGCACTGCTTGGTTTGGGATAAACCCTAAACACTCTTGCGAGGACGCGCATAACTCTTGCTCACGAGTCAAAAAATCAGCACCATCACTCTGCGAATGCAACCATTTGAACTCTCCTTTAATCAACGCCAAATTTTTATCATAATATCAATGATGTAATATGTTTTGAATTCGCACATTTCTTAAAAAATTTAATAAGAATTTGTTCAAAATATCATCGAAGTGGTTGGGACACATTTTGTTTGACCAATGGCTGTGACGTCGACTGACTCATTTGTACCGCTGATAAAATTTGGTATTCTGTACATGCGATGCAGCTTACCATTAGTAACAACATTTTTCAAACACCTCTATTGCAAGAATGGATATTCGAGCGTCACCTAAAATGTTGTTTACACTCTTTGTTCGATATTGCCCATTTGAAGTCAAGTGAAGTTCTTTTTGACTATGCAAATCGCATCAAATTGTTGTATTTGCAACTTTAGAACAGTTTATGAAACATGCCCCCGAAGATTGTTCACGTTCTCGAGTGAATCCAAACAAATCAACTTTACTGAATAACGTTTTAAAGTTTTTCAAATGGGAATTGAATACATATATGACCGACTCCGGCAAAGAAAAGTAATTTCAGGTGTTAAGGTCAAATCGTTAACTCTTCGTAAGTCGTCGCACACAATCGCCTCATTCGGTTTCACACCGCGCGGGATTGGAGCAGTTGTCGGCGCAAATGGTTTGATGAAAGAGTAAGAGGCGCAGAGACGGGACCTCGACTGGGCTGGTCTACGCAAGCGGGTCAAAGCAGAAGTGTCACCCGCGTGCATAATTATGTCACCAGTGGACAAGAGGCCGGTCAGTGTCGGACGGCCCGCCGTCCGTCCCCATACGGCCGCGTCGGCCTCTCTGACAAATCGCTTGTTTACCGATCGACTGTCCTTCGTCGCGCGTGGTTAGTGTCATTCGATGGTCGATTTCGTTATGTTTTGTTTCTAGCGCTAGAGTTCCGCTGTGGTCTAGTAAAAGGATTTACGACTATCAGCCGTGAAGGCCTGGGTTCAATTACCATCACCGGAACTCCCTGGTTGTTAGGCATGCGATAGTCGACTGAGGAAAGGCACGTGTCGTGACGAGGGGCCGTTTAAGGAAGACCCTAAAAAGTGAATCCTAGGAAACTTTCTCCTAGCGTTGTGTTCTTCCTTGGCTTTGTTTATGCAAAGTTATTTGGAAGATGGTGACGTCTCGAAGAAATAAAGAAGGATGGAACCTCTTTCTGCCTGTGGCAGATCGTTGACTATTCGATTTCTGAGTGAGAGGATGGCTACTTCCGGAATATGATAATCTCCACATAAGCTTTATTATTGCGGAGAGGAAATTAATAATATGGGAATTTCATCGCCTTTTACAGGTGGTGCTCCATTGACCGCGAATAATGCTACATAGGACAAGCGAGAAGGGGAAAGTGGAATCCAATAACTAAGTAGAGCACTTTCGAAGTCGGATAAAAGCCCCGTTTATTCGACTTCTGCAATTAATCCGCGTTCGTTTAGCATTCTAAGTATAGAAGATTGAAGCCGAGAGAGGCTGCGCTTATCCGCATTCTTCTGTATTTAATTTCAAGTGGTTTCGGTTTTTAAATTTAAGCGATGTTCAGTGATTTATTCCTGGGCTTCTCAAAATAGTCCACAGCGTGTACGCATTTTCTGCTTTCAATCGTACTGTAAAGTACTATTACTTTGTCTAAGAAAACAATTACTTCGGTTATCAAAGGGCAGTCTTCAAGTTATTATTACCGTCCAATATGTACTATTAGTGTAGAACCTTTCGGCGAAAACTTTCATGAAAATTTTGAAGTATCCAGTTCTTGATATATTTCAAAGTTAACCATAAAGAAATCTCCATGTTTTTGACATGTAGCCGTCCCGCGGTCCAACTCAGTGCCTACTTCAACTCTAACTCTTTTGACTTTATCCAGAAATCTGGAACATTTTTCGCGAAAAGATAGGTTCGGAACAACCAAAGAGAAGAGTTATTTCCATTTCTTGGTAGGATAGCTTTGTGATCATCACGCGGCGGGAAATACGAGTAGCCGTCTGTGAGAATGACCGACAAAAATACATACCATTCTTTATTTAGAAAAAACACTGAAGAGAGAATAAATGTCTGGTGGCGGAGATTCGAAGAAGACCAAAAGCGGCGGATCTTCCAAGACCGGCATACTTCGCAGCCTGTCCTTTCAGTTCACAACATTCCGCGGGAACTCGGCCAGCAAAGATGCCAACGGCTCGGCCGTCCGCGATTCCATCGCTGAGAGCTGTCCCACGCTCCAGCGACAGGAATCTCTCGGTCCTATAGCCGGCGTGCAGTGTCACGGCTTAATGCTCAAGAAGCACAAGCGAAAGAATCGTGGAGCGAAGTGGAACAAAAGGTACGAACATTAAATTTGTAAAAGAATTGCATCGGCCGGGAATCGAACCCGGGCCGCCCGCGTGGCAGGCGAGCATTCTACCACTGAACCACCGATGCTATTGACAAGTGGCTGATTTTACAGGTTCTTTGTACTGAAGGAGAGCTTTCTCTTGTACTACGCACCGCGGTATCAAAAGGTGTTCGGCAAGACAAAGATTATCGATCTACATCCCAAGGTAGTACTCTTTCTATCCAACTTAATTAAAGAAAGTTTGAATGTTTGACTAATAGCTGAGATACTGGTTCCTATTGATGGTGTAACGGGTATAACATAGCTGCGGTGAGGAAATAATTCTGGTATGATTTGTATGTAGTTAGACAAGAATAGATACGATCTGAACATATTGCTAATTGTTCGTAAAATCTGCTAGAATGACGATGCGCCGCTATAATGACCAAATTTAAGCCTAAAACCTGTAGTGGTGGCAATCAACCTAAATCTTCTCGTTCCTCTCTATAGTCGCTTTCTTTGAGGGTCTCGTGCCTCTTGGCGGTTGCTCCGTTGTGTCGGGTGGCGACATCGGTAAGAAGCACTGTCTGCTGATCACCCACGAAGAGTTCAAGACGCCGATCATTCTGTGCGCCGCCGACTTCAAAACGCAGGAGAAATGGCTGCTCGCGTTGCGGGAAGCGACCAAAGTGTAAGGTATTTTCAGTATCGGGCGCTTCAGGACCCACTTTCACTTCGGCTCAGATACTGAGAAGTGTGGTCATGCTGGCTGCCTCTCATACCTTTGATACGANTGATCAAGTAATAACGTCAGCAATAATTGTCACTGATCGCTATCATCAAAAATAAATTGTAGGAACTGAACATACAAAAAGAAATGACAGAAGCTGAGCTGAAGGACGAAGTGATCGCTCGAATTGCGGCAGAAAAGCAGCTGCACGCAGCTGAGAAAGCTCTGGAACACATGGAGATGGCTCTGAAGTTGTCCGGAGCGCACATGACGGAACTAAAGGAACAAATCATGCCGGACGTCCACAAACTCAAACGTAAGCAGTTGTGACGTGTACGAGAGAAATTTATTGCGCGTACGTCACACCTGAGCAGTGCTGTTTTTGATATCGAAATTCATTTCTCTGTTTCTGTCTTTATAAATCCCTAATGTTAACTTCTGACTCTAACAGCTGGTCAGATTTTGTTCAATTCTGATCACACTTCAGTTCACTCATTGATAATATCTTACTCTGACGCTGCTTTCAGTATTTCACAAATACAATTATCGCTATAACAGGGCTGAAATAAGTTAGCTCTCAAGTTATTCTGTCTTCTGACAGTCAGTTCTTACTTTAACAGCAAGATATTTTTTTCTGGCTCTGACTCTCAGATTTAATAAAGTTGATGTATCATTTAGCTTTAACTTTCCGAATCGCCAGCGTCAGTATCGTATTTTGGGGATGGAATTGGAAGAGAGTAAATTAGGATATCATTAATTAACGGCGTCATAACTGCGCACTCTTACGACCATCCGTAGTTTTATCTCGCCAGAAACTCTTTCGTTTCAGAATTCTTCGAAGAATGCGCCGAGGAGGCCAAATTGGACGCAAACAAACCAATCATCATGAAAAATGCTGTGTACGCTCGTCGTTCGATTCGTCGTAGTAAGACGCGATTCCGTGCGTCTATCAGACGTCAGCTCTCGATCATGAAGGGCGAAACGAAACGCGATTCGGAAAATATTGACATCATGAACAAACAACCGTCCATTGTCTACCTGTAACTATGAGTTATTCGCTCTCATACGGAATTCGAAAATTATTACATCTGGGCTGTGGTGTTTCCTTTATCAAACTGCACTTGTAAATTATAAAAGCTGCCAAGCATTGTGCGCTTAAGGATTGGAACATACGGAAAAGCAACTATAACGGCATGTACAGTAAGTCTGAGTCTTGGAGCGCTGACAGTTCAATCTGTCACTTATATCGTCGTAAAAATATGAAGTACACTGCGTTTGTGTAAGATTTTTTTGAATGCTCGCTGCTTTTGTTAAAGCGATGTGATATGTGTGTCAGTAGCCGTTGAAGAAATAAACCACTTCCGCCGATGTACTGGTAAAAGATGCGAAGCCGCAGCGGCGCAAAGAACGAACGCATAGAACGTGGCGAGTGACACGCGCGAGACGGCAACCTAGACAAACAGGAACACACCCAAACTCGATCTTTGCATTAACATAAAGTAAACGTTATCGACTTAGGGCAGGGCTGGTAACACCTACTGATAGTGGCTGGTGCACTGCAAACAGATTTAACTTATATCACTCTCGCCACTGACAGCCTTAGACTGGCATCTTAATCCGGCTAGCAGAAAGGGTCAGTCTTTTGTAGCGGGGCGGAAGGCTACCCTTACGAGTGGCAACATGAAGCACTTTTTTCTGCTTCTGGTTCTGCTGTGCAACTATGCAGTGAGCGAAGTAGTAAATGTCGAGGATCAAGGACCGCTCTTGGTACCAAGCCAGCCGAATCGTGCAAAGGAGCGCGCATGGCGTCAGCGAATGCGCGAAAGCGTCAAGTCAACCTTGCAAGACCAGCGAATCCCGCCTACCGTAATCCCTCTCGATTACTATCTACGAGTGCAGCCCTACTTTCCTGTCCCTGGAGTGACCATGCCGGACGGTAGAAACATGACTTTCGACGCTCAGTTGACTCTGTCAGTGATGGTAGTAGCGACAACTAATAATTTCACTCTGGACGCGGTAAATTTGAATATCGATTGCGCAAATGTGCGCATCACCGACAACAATGCAAATCCAGTAAACATCGCGCCGAACGGTTGTTTTTACGATCCAAATCTACAGCACTTTATTATTATTCCCAATGTGATTCTAATCATCAATGCCACGTATATCCTGACGTTCAAATACACCGGCCTAATTAATCATTACGACGTCGGTGGTCTGTTTTACACATCGTATTTGGATCAAAATGGCGCTCAGCAGTGAGTTTTCATCCTTTTTAGACGTAGAAGTCGTCACAGACGGCGTGAATGCGACGCAAAACCGCGGCTGTGTTGACTTCTATTAGAAGGCAATGGAGGGGAAAGCGGAAGGGGGACACCTTCCCCATAAAGGGGCTGTCGCTGCGACCTCCTTGACTGTGGGTGATTGCAAAACTGTTTCGAACTCTTGGGTAGCATGCACGATTTTTTAGTAAGCGAATTCGCCGATCTTTTCCAAAAATGGTCAGCAGCTGTGCGGCTAAAACTGTACAAAGCAGTACGCATGTGAGAGGGGCGGGCCACCCCAGCAGCTGTCATCTGAATAACTGGAACAATAGTACCGAGTAATATTAAAAATAATAATGAAAACAATAGCGTTAATAATAAAACTGAGTAATAACCATTGTTATAAAAGTAATATTAAGGAATTGCGTAATTTGGCCAACTTATTTAATCTTTATAACTTCTCTATACCGCAAATAATTCCATTTTTGTAACTGGAGTCACTAATCAATTAGTACATATTACAGAAATCATTGGTTTGGAGGGCAGCTAATGCGTTAAATCGATACTTTCAGCTTTATGGTGGCAACTCATTTCGAAACGGGTATTCACGTTCGAGCCGTTATGCCCGCTTTTGATGAACCAAGCTACAAGGCGCAATTTCACCTCAATTTGATTTACCCTACCGGCATGACAGCGCTATCAAACATGCTTGAACGGAACCCAGTCGATCTACAGTAAGAAATTCTGATTAGAGTATAAATGCATCGCTATTGCAATGAATCCGAAGTATCAGTTGGTAGTGCGGTCGGCAACTTGCATGACGATCAGTAAACATTAGTCATCAAACTTTAGAGAAAATTATGTCGTAGCAAAAATAATCGAGAATATCATTAACTGAAATGAACTTTAGGACCATGCTGAGAGGTTTTATCGCAGACATTGAAAACAATTTTAGTCCTACCGCTCAAGTTATAGAACCTTGCTCAGCTGTTAAACGTGTTTGCGTTCGGTATACTGCCTTGCTGCATTATTAATTTTCAATTCAGCAACGGTTGGAGCATGACACAGTTCGGGACAACGCCGAAAATGTCCAGTTACCTCTTCGCTTTCGCAGTGGGACCATTCGTCGGAAAATCAATGACAAACCCTGCTGGAACTATTGTCCGTTGTTTCATTAATACTGTAATATTCCCTGAGCATTGAGAGTATTTTCCAGGTGCGGTCGTGGGCTTGGCCGGGAATGGAGCCATACCTGGACTTTGGACTGAACAACGCTGCCGGTTGCCTCAATTACTTTGGCAACTATCTCAACTTTACATTTCCTCTACCCAAGTCTGGTTAGTTCTAAGGTTTTCTTTAGATCGCGTCAGAGGGAGGGGACAGACCGTCAACATGTATCGCTCAAAAAATATGAAAACGATAGCCAGGTTGAGTCGTATGAATTCTTGGAGAAACTCATATCCCCCAAAGCATACACCTGTCTTATTTCAGCTCTTACCACATTAGAAACGTACGAACCGAAGTTAGTTGCAACGTAGGTCAGCATCGCTGGAGAAAAGTGAAAACAAGAAAATGTTGAGTTAGATTTGAAAGAATTTTCTTCGAATTGAAAGTGTCCCTGTTAAAGTGGAAATGGTATCAAATATATGGCGAGCAATAATATTTTAGATCAATTGGCGCTACCCGAATTTCCAGCCGGTGCAATGGAAAACTGGGGGATAGTCATCTACAAGTATCAGTATGTGGTGTTCAACGCTCAAAACCAACCGACCAGCGCTAAAGTTCTGGGCTCCGAAGTTATGTGCCACGAACTTGCTCATCAGGTTTGAAATCGCTGCATGTTATTTTGTTGCCGTGGTCGCCTCCTCTCCTTCTCTTGTTCTTTTCAAAAAGGCTCTTTTATTTTTGTGAATCAACCACGACCAGATATAGCAACAAATAGCCCAAGAAGAACGCGATTATAGTACGAGATCGATCAAAACCATTTCCAGGGAGCATAGTTGTCGTACCGGGACGCCTGTGCTGGGGGGAGGCGCGATTGGTAGTCGATGGGTTGCCGACGACTACAATTTATTTTATTTGATCGATGAAATCTATTAACTTTGACTTTCCCTGTTCTCAAATCTGAAATCCCCAAAATTTATTATCCTCCCGGCCTCGTAATAGTCCTTGTGACAGGAGCCTAATAATCGAGCAAAACTTTGAAATATTATATTTATTAACTACTTCGACACATGACAGTCTTTTCATTGAGATGTTAGGAATGAAGAGTCGCATTTCTCAATTTGAGCCAACCTCGTTTACTTTGTTCATCGGCGTTCAGATGCGGGATTCGTTTGAGAAAAAGTGACACTTGCCACTTTCACACATTTTTTATTGATATCGAAGAATGATGGGGTAAAATTTTTTGTGCCTATTTGAAATAGATGCATTCACGAATGATTTGAGTGCTTTTCGAGAACCTTAAGTAAAATATCGATAATCGATCTGTCTCTTTTAGGTATAGGCATTACAATAATATGAATAAAAATACTAACAATAATCAAAACATAATAATGATGAAAGATGAATTCAAACTGGCGGTATTTCAGTGGTTCGGCGATCTGGTCACAACTGCATGGTGGGATGACCTTTTCTTAAACGAAGGCTCGGCCAATTACTGGGAGACGATCGGACAAGAAGGAGTCTATCCAGATCAAATACCGTTCTTGGTAATCCATTTTATAGCATTTCGACAGAACGACGTGAAAGAGGTTGAGACGGGCATAATACAAGTGAATTAATGAAATAATTCTGACCAGATTTGTATGCAGAAAGACAAGAATATATAGCATAGATCCAACGATTATGGTGGCACTTCATGTAATAAGCCTGGTTATTTAAAATGGTTTCCTGTCGCTTGCAGTGAGCGGGTTCATTTTTCCTTTGCAAATATCGCTGTTACACGATAACGTCAAGCGAATCACTTATTGTCTTTTCTGAAAGACTAAAAAAAAGGTACCCTAGTTTAGGACTGAGACGCGAAAGTATTTAGGAGAGCGCTTCTGAGATCTACGCTAACTGCGATATTATCCCTACGCATTAGCAATAGCTGGAATATAAGACCGTTCGCGCAGGAACTGTTGTTAGAGCTGGAAAATTGTCCTCAGTTAAATTTTTAACTTTTAAATCTTTTGATCAGTTTATTCGGTCGAATAAATGATCTGAATAAAAATATTTCTCTTCTTTTTATCCATCCTATATATTTTTCCCCACTTCAGGAGTCGGTATTTGTGTCGGAAACGGTGTTCAGCGCGCTACGAGTTGACGGTAATGTTGGGCAGTCGCATCCAGTGGTAGCACCAAACGGTCCCTTCTTCGACACTATCACTTATTCCAAAGGCGCGTCTCTCTTGCGAATGATTAGCAACACGCTTGGAGCATCAGTCATGCAGCAGGGTCTTCAGCAGTACTTGAAGGACCATCAGTATGCGAATGCCAACCATGAAGACTACTTTCGCGCTTTAACAACCGTATGATTTTGAATGAAAAATTTATATTATACCTATTGCTTGTAGACTGAGAATATTTTGGTATCAGATTGAGTTGACTATTGCTGCGCTGTGTTTTAAACAGATGTCAAGGCAACATAGAAAATTCTCAGAACTCGAATTATAAACAATGCAGAGGGTTAAACAGATAAAGGCATATTAGATAATACACGCTATAAAACCTCCTGTGATTCTAGAGTAAGCGAATAAGGAAATAGTGTCATTATTGTTATTAGGATAAATGGTTTGAAGTAGCATTCAAATTGCCGCATTTGCAAAATCGCGGCGGGGTGCTATCATTTATTGATTTTTGTACCGTCTTGCGCGCCGATTAATCGATAGTCGGCTGTAACGCAGACTGCATACTCAGGGGTAACGAAAGTAGAACATCAGCTTGGCCTAAATATATGCATTTGATAATACATTATCCGAAATCAGCGTTTTTGTTTGTCAAACCAAAGTTTTAGCAAGCAACAAACAAATAACATAGGTCTCTGGACGCGCAGATTGTAACAATTAAACATTTGATACGGTCTTTTAAGTATTCTTGAACAATTTATGGGCAAACGTTCAAGAATCAGTCATAATATTACAACTTACATCAATCCGAACATCCTGCAACCTTCACTTTCTTTATATTATTGTGTCCTTTAGAGCTTGTTCAGCGGGGAAAGAGTCAAATATATGTTTCGCTTGATTAAATGCACGCAGTTAGACCAGTTTGCAGGCTCACTTGAGCTTCCCTTTAAAAAGGAGAAGAACAACTGTTTCTCTTGGACTGTATTTAATAAGTTGACATATTTTTACTTTCCAGGCAGCACAAGCTAATGGTCTCACGGACTGGTGTGGAAGGCCGTTGAATGTGTCTCTCTTTATGGATCCATGGGTTCTGCAGCAGAGTTTCCCTGTCGTGTTCGTGAATAATAGCCAGCTTATGGGTGGTTCTCAGCTCAGCCAGCAGCCGTACAACAGCATTAGCAGCTTACCACCCAGCCCATATAATTACACTTGGCCTATCCCGGTGTTCTACAAGTCATTCAACTCCTCCACCTCAGTTCTTCGATGGATACCGCCAAGTATGACTAATTAAAAGTGCTTCTCGTTGCCGACGTATTAAGTCAAGCCATAAATACATGTTATGAAGTAGTCTTAGTGCTCTGTTACAGCGAAAAGAGAATATTAAACTGTAAAGTTTCGCACGTCTAAAAGCCTTAGACTCATAACTTTAGCCGAAATCGAAGACAAAAGACATTTCTTGCTGACAAAAATCACAACGGCTGTGATTGTAACTGCTTTATGTATTTATATAAACCAAAGATTACTACATCGTAATCGCAACTTTATTGTGAAATCAGCCACAGTGCAAAAATAGTATTGACTAAACGTCTTGATTCAGGCTACGACTCGGGATGCACTCTAAAAGTAAAAGAAATGCCAGAAGAGAAGAATTTACATTGGGAACTGGACAACTCGGAAGTGAAAGCATTCTTCCGCGTTCAGTACGACAGCGTCGGCTGGGGGCGGCTGATTCAGCAGCTTCAAAGCAACCCATCCAGTTTGTCGCTACAAGCAAAAATGCAGCTAATGGACGACTCGCTTGCTTTTATTACGCAAGTTTCTTACATTTTTATTGTCTTTCATCTCTTCGACGTTTCATCCACGCGTCTTTTTGTCCCGCCAACCGCGGTACTTCACCTTTAGCCCAGACGTCCGTCTCATCCTTTCGGTTCGCATAGAAGCATCTGGCTGTTCGAGAAATTAATCTTCCATGAGCCTGTTTCATTAAACTAGTACTGAAGTACCGCGGATTTGCAAGCGTGAATATTGGATATTTTCCAGTTATTTCCAGTTCTGTCCGATTTTCTGATCGATCACGGCGGTTGCAATGCCGCAAATGCAGTAGTTTTATAAAATAGGGTCTAAGAATATTCTAGGAGTTTGACTTGAATCGACGGATTTGTTGTTTCATTCGGTTCAGATTTAAAGAGTAGATCCGTTTCGAGGATGAAATTTTGCTAAAAAGATATCTTATCTTGACGTTTGTAAATATGGCCGCCGATCAATCCTAGCTGGTGCATCTATGGTTTATGCTTAGAACTGGCTTTCAGACAGCAGTCGAATAACGGTCAACCGTACAGCTATAAAAATTTTCTCGACGTCGCCTATCTGGTTCTTCCGTCGACTGCCAACTTTGCTCCATTTGAAGTTGCACAAAGCACGCTCGACTATTTCGCTAGAGCATTTCAGTACAATCTTGACTTCCCACTATTTCAGGTTTGTAAAAATAATGATGCTTTAAAGAGGAAGAGCGGTAACCCCGTACCCATTGGGAAAATACCATAATTTGTTATTAGCTGCGCATGACAAGCTAATA
>NIUQ01001726.1:0-27645 GCA_002796945.1 Plectus sambesii
CTCGTTTGCCAACATTCTAAAACGAAGTCATGCGTTGCGATTGCGAAAGAAGCGACTTACTTTCGTTCTTCCGTGACGGTGTGAATGCGCTGATTCAAACGAGCCACCTCGTCGCAAAGAGCCGCGTTTTTCTGGAATAAAATTGCCGTTACAGAAGAGTTCAGTGGTGGAATGAAATTCGTTTACACCGGAACATGGGGGACCGAAACATTTCCACTGATATAAGCAATATCCGTTACATAAGAAGACAAACTTGACCGACATAATCGAAACAGGTATAAGTAAATTCTGTTCTATGTGAAAAAACAATCGAACTCACAAAAACAAGCGCCTTGATGGTCCGCTTGAGGAAGTACATCTTCCGCGTAAAAACCTCATCCTCCAAGCGCTGCTTCAAAACAGCGGGTGAGATCTTTGGTTTCGACACCTTGGCGGGTGAGGGAGCGGCGGCCTGAGCGGGTGGCCCAACGGCGGAGGAGGGAGGTTTCCGTTTGGGGGGTCGTTGGCGCTTTGGTTTAGGGGGTGGAGGAGGGGCTGGTTGAGTGAGGGGCTGAACAAACTGCTGCTGCTGCTGATGCTGTTGAGGGTTGTGAGGAATGGACATATTAGGTGGACCGTGACCCATCACCGCCGGCGACTGCGCGTGCGTCCCTGCAGAGCCGCCGTGCGCCGATGACGCGTGCTGATTTCCATAGCCGCTCGAGCTCAGCGCCGGAACGGTCAGCTGAACTTGATGAGTGATCGCTGACGCTTGTGACAACAGCTGCAGCCCGTTTGGCGGTGTCGGCGAGGGATCCGTTGACATCTAAACGTGCGCAATTACTCGTAGTTTACAATCTACGAATGTTTGAGGTTGAATTGGGTATGCTGACGATTCTGGCAGGATTTTCAATGAATTGTGACAGAAATATACATAAAACATGGTATATATTGGTAGTAATTTGTAAAATTCATTCGAATTCATTTAACCAACAAGTGAACTCTGTCATGCTTGTTATGCTCGAAAATTTTCGATCACAAAGATGACGAGCAATACTTTGTAGCAAGCTTAGAGAATGGCTTCTTAAGGCAAAATTTTTCTTATCGAATAACCCTTTTTGCCAAGAATCCTTAATATATTCTTGATTTCTACACGCAATAAATACTACGATTAGCTACAAACTTTATATGAGTTTTCTTAATTCAGGCATCACTGATGTTCTTAATTATGAAAAATTTGAGTTTAAAACCTAAATTGAATGATACCATAAATTAATGACTATTAAATTGTGGTCACATGTGCGAGTTTCATTGCAGTTAGGAAGTCGAGAGATCGATCACTACTGCTTCGACATGAGGAAATGCGGACGAAAGTAGCCGAGACAAGTGCGATGATCGCGTATCGGTTCGAAGTCAGCGCTGAATTCACAACAATCACGTTTACTCTCGATTAATTTGACAGAATCACCCGGAAAGCAGTTTGACGTTGTCATTTACAGTGTATAAGTGTACATGAGTGGAACGAAGCACTATCATACAATGTAGTCAAACACCACAATGGCCGTTGCTACACACAAACATGCACGAAAGTGGTGCAATATGTGAAAGCGGGACACAAAATGTTTTGTTAATTTAAAAAGAATACTGGGAATTAGTTGATGATAATGAGAAGTGAACATTTTAAGTAAGCGCGATCGAGTATCGAACATCCTTCAGAAATTTAGAGAAAACCAAAGAATTAATAATACTTTCGTGGTAATCATACGATGCTTTTGGAATTTTCCAAGAATGTTCGACGCCTGACTATAATTATTTCGCTCATTTGAATCATAATAACCCACCTCCGTATCACAAATAACAAGCGCTGAACAGCGAAACGATAATATTGACCGCTTTCACATCGCGTGCTTTAGCTAAAGTCGTACTTGACGCAGCGCTAATTTACCATTTCCACTTTAAAAAGGGACATTTTCCATAATTATTAGATGAGAAAGGTGTCGTTATCAAAGTGGAAATGGTAAATTTAATAAAAGTGCGCGATATAAAACCGATTTATTGGATCGGTTTCATAGGGCGTACTTTGCGAATATTCTCTAACACTGCACCAAGTACGACTTTAGCTAAATTACGCGATATGAAACCAATAGATTGATTCTTCATCATCGATGGGGGCCATCATCAGCATCTTCAGGCTTTAGTAGGCAGAGGCGGTGCCTGCACCGCGTCATTGTAGGCTGGTGGCGCGGGCGCGTTCGCCTGGCGGTAGTCGCCGGCCGGATACGGCGCGTGATCCGGTCCGATGCCGCTGTACGGCGGCGGCGATTCGTACATGTACACTTCACCGGCTGCAAACAGTCTGATTATATCACTGAATGTTTTAGATTTCAGTGTACAGTAAAACTTCAATAAATGCAAAATATCAGAATTGGGTCAAAGTTGCTATAATTAAAATCAGCCAAAAGCTGCATTTTTTCTTGTTCTTGTATTAACCTAGACTCTTTAGGTATGCGAAGTGAACGAGATCTGCCGTAAGAAATGACTGCAATGATTTCCCTCTTTTCTTCATTGTGGTTCAACTGAACTCGTATACTGTTAAAAACGACATGGAAACTTCTCTCACCCGGCGGTTGATCGGGGAATGCTTGAGTTGGCGCCTGGAATCCGTTGTAATTGCCTCCCGGCGGCATATAGTAGGCCGGGGGAGGTGCGAAGAAAGCGCCTGGTGGCGGCGCGTACGGCGGCGGCGCGTTGTACGGACGGAACCGTTGCGCTGAAAGCATAAATACGCGTATAAATCACGCTAGCTGGCACTGCATTCATTAGAAGAGAGAATGATTTACAAACTGAACCGTCGGATAGTACAGTGGTTCAAAAGAGTACAAAAAACGTAAAATACACGTCATATTTTAGTAGCAAATCTTGACTAATTGATTTTCCCTTTCCACTCACTCAAAAATAAGAGTAAGAGAAAAGTGATCTTTGGACCAGGAACTGGTATTCAACACTGGGTTACTTGCGAAATTAGAGGCGAAGTCGAACTACTACTCACTCTTTCTTCGAGTGAGAGAAATTTATTGAGAAATTCAAAGGAATAGTTACATAAAAAGTTAACGCACACATAGTCAAATGCTATAAAAGAGTGAAAAATTTATTATTCAAAGGTCACGGGTTTAAGCTGTACCCTTCCCATTCTACTTTCTCACTTCATTAATTATCAAGAAAAACTGTCGTACCCATTTCAGCAGCTTTAAGCAGCGCTTGACCGAAATCGATGCAGCCTCCGTGGCTGAAGACGAGCTTCCAGGTGACCTCGCCCTGCCAGTTGCCGCCCGGTTGAGCCAGGGCGACACCCTTCAGGTAGTTGGCACCGAAGATTGGCTGCTCCAGCGTAACATGGCGCATGCAGTGCAGCGGCATCGAGAACGACTGCAGACGATCATTGCGCTCCTTGTTCGTGAAGATGATCTAAAATTACGCAGCTGTTTTCATACAGAGCTTATGTTCCCATGGGGCAATTTGGTTGAAATCTAACATCTTAACCGTTAAAAAGAATTAACGATAGGGAAAGGAAGCATTTCTTCCTAATTTCATAGTTCGTTTATAGCACTGGACTCGAGGCGAAGAACATTATGTGGCGTGAGCCGTTCGTGACGTCATCACAAATCATGTACATACCAACCCAAGCAGCCTACATGAAAAAACAGAAGCAAAGAAAGCAAACGCACTCGGTGCGAAGTCAGGTAGAGATGACCAGTTTTCTTGCCGCCGGAGAATACCGCGTCGTGTGCACCATCAAAGCTGAGCTGAACAGCCTTGGAGTATAATAAAATCCTGAAATAGACGCGACTATTGTCTTCGCGCTCATCGTTTGGTCTACTGCGTGATTCATGGTACGTGAAATATAAGATAACCCTCAATCGACGCGAGAAGCAGGTCAGCACAGATTGAAACCTCACTTATTGGCTTTCGTGTTTATATAGTACAGGTCACTCTAAGAATAATTTTCTCTTAAACTACTTTTTGAAAAAGTGTTCGTTCAGCTTCTTTCATCCATTTAAAATGTCACTCTATACAAGTATTTGTACCACTTTATTCAACTCCTTAAATATATCTTCAGAAATACATTGTTCGAGTATTGCACAATGATCGAAAATCACGCTGACTCATAGCTTTCTGCTCAAATTTGAGATTTGACAATTGAATTAGCTGAATAACTCACATTTCGCCATTGTAGATCAGCACGCCACAGCCGTCTGGTGTATTAGCCGTGTTGACAGACATTGTTGAAGTCTATTTGTCGATTTCCTGTAGAGTCAGAATCAGAAGAGTTCGTCTCACTTCTAAATCGCTTTCGGGAACAGTCGGTGGCTGTTTTCGTCATGGACGCAATGACGTCATGCACTGTCAGCAATAACAAATCGATCGCGTTCCCTGCATTATCGTGGTGGGACGCGACGCGCTTTAAGCAAAATTCAAACAGAGCACTTTCGACCGGTTGCGTTGGATCGATATAGCACGGGGCGGGTGGGGGTGTAGCGGTGCGTTGCCGAGTGGAAAATAGTGGGCGGATGCGGTCGGGGTAGTTTGCTTTGGTGATGTTGCCGCGAAATAACCAATTTTTCGCCGACAAACTCTTGCCCCGAGCGCGCTGGGTAGGAGGAGGAGCGCAGATGGTGTTTTCTGTTCTCTTTCATTCCGTTAGTCGCGTCGTCTGCGGCTGGCCAATCTAGGCTGTTATCTCCGCTTTTACAAACGGTGTTTACACGCCGTCCTAATCGACATCCAGCTAGCTTCATTTTGCGTCTTGGCTTCGTTCCTCGCGCACACTGCTCATTTAACAGCTGACTGCTCGCGATTGCTGGTTTGCTAGTCAACTGACCAGTCGCCGCCATCATGTCTGGAAGATCGTCTTCGATACTACTGTCGTCTTCCATTCGCGGCTGGGGTAAACTGCGTGAAGGTACATGAGTTGTTGTTTGAAAAAAAAAGATGTTCAATATCTCATCTATGGCATTTAGCCAGTCTTCGCCGAATTCGGCCTAGCCTAGCGGTGCGTGGCGAACAAGTGCGTACTTTTGTGTCAAAGTCGACGAAGGATGATCACGTGGCGGGCGCTTGGTCTCCATCAGCGGCCATCGATCACTCACCCCCGCCGCCCGCCATCGCGAAGGCGGAGGAATCGCTGAAAAACGCGTCGCTCGTCATTTTCGACAAGGATGGCACTCTCATCTGTTTCCATTCCATGTGGGTGCCGTGGGCACTCAGCACTGCCGAAAGGTAGCCACAAAAATATTACTGTAATTAATTATTAGAATTAGGAACGTGTGAATTTGTAGAATCGAGGAGGCGAGCAATTTGAAAGAGAGCGAAATCGCGAAGGAAGTATACCGCCTCTTGGGCTTCTGTCCCATCGAGAAAAAAGTGCGGCCCGGCCTCCTGGCAGAAGCCACGATGGGAGAAATTCGAGAGCGACTCGTTCATTTACTTGTCGAACATGGACTGGAGAGCGATAAAGCCATTCAAGTTAGCTTTTTTCTTTTCAAATCGCGCTGTTCTTTGCAATTTTATAATGCTAAGACTTTTGCTGCAGATGCTTTGATAATATTCGCAATTATTTTCACTTGCAATCACAATTTAATTTTGATGTGAAACCTGCACAATCTCGTTTTAATCGCTTGATTCGTTCATTAATTTTATACAAAATAGAAGGGAAATTATTGAATCCTTTGTAGCAAAAATAGTGAAGACTAAGCAGACATGGCAGCTTTCGCGCAAGTTTCGAATGTGCGCAGTTTCGATCAAAATTTTCAACGCACAAATTGAAATCATGTACCAGCTCTATATTTGCGGGCGCGCTGCCTACACTGTCTTTTATTAATTGCTGACTTGATTATATAATCTACTCGCAATTTTTATAAGAAGAAATCGAGTTGGGTACCTTAGCGAGGAGGAACTCGCTTTTCATCGCGGAAACTTAATTGTAATAAGGAATGGTGTTTTGTGGTTTTCACGGGCGAAAATTGATTGATTGAAAGAAACGTAAATCCAGGGGATCCGCCAAATCGATTAAAATAATCTCAATTTCCCTTTTCAAGGAACTTGCACAATGAGGCAATTCCAAAACTCTGCTGAAAAATGACGAGAAAAATCGAATGTATTTGCAGGTCGTGGATGAGTGCGTACAAGACTGCGACACGACATCCTCCAACACACTGAAGCAGATTGGAAATCTGAAGCACATGTTCGAAGAGTTGAAAGCGCACAACGTGAAGATTGCTGTGTGCACGGCCGATTCGCGACGTGGAACTCTGGGCGCTCTGCGCGGTTTGGGTCTCGAGCAGTACATTGACATCATCGTCTGTGGTGACGACGCTGGCACCCAGCCAAAGCCCAGTCCTCACAACGCCCTCGCCATCTGCAAGGCTATGGGCGTCGAACCTGCTGTACGTTGGTTTTTTTATAGTTGTTTCGTGGGCTTCGTTTTGTGCGAAATCTTTAACTTCGTTATAATGACGCGTTGATGCGTCAGTAGCTTCATTGGTTTGTACAGATATGAGTGCAGATGTATGAAGTAGTATTGGATTTGAAAGTTAAAACCAGATTTTGAGGTATAACACTAAAGAATATTGTTTATGGTCTTTCGTTAGTTACATAAGATCCAGATAAGGTATCGTACCACGATCAACTCCAAATCCATACCCTCATTTTCAACGCAATACATATCGCATCAAACAGATCGAAGTAAAAGTCCAGCGCTTTATAAAAATATTGTTTGCAGGACGCATTCATGGTTGGCGACACGCTGGCAGATATGGGTATGGGTCGATCGGCAAAGTTGGGTGGCACAATCGGCGTGTTGTCGGGTGTTGCGAAGGAAATGGAACTATCGCCAATGGCGGATCACGTGGTCGTCGACGTCGGCGAGGTGTTGCCAATTCTGCTGAAACGTCGCAATCCTGCAGGCGGCGCTGTGCGACTGTCTTAAATCGTTATTATCGCCATTGTACTTTTACAAACCTCTGGTCGCGTTTCAGGTAGCGTTCTATTGAGCATTGGGTAGTTTTCCCAGCGGGGACCGTTTCATAAGATATATTTATTTTATATTTATCATTTTAATTTTAGTAAGGATACTTTCTAATTGAACAAGGACCTTTTTCAAGTGAAATCAACATATTGAAACGTCTCTTTGAATTTAAAATTATTTTTATTTAAGTTGAAATAGTATAAAACGCTATAACTACCAACTGAAAATTGTAAATAGATTGTGCATATTTTGTAAAACGGTCCATTACTTTACCCGTCGCCTTGCACCACACCGTCCTGGTCCAATATTTCTTCTTTTTACTTCGATCTACCTGCTACGAATTAGGTCAGCTTTTTACGTGCCATTCATCATATTGATGCTTTTTGCTTTGATTGTTACCAAATGTGCAAACAACAGTTCGTCCAGATGTATCTGTGATACTCGAAAAAGGTTTATGCTCTTATAAATGCATAGCTATTATAGTCAAATTTTTATGTGAAATGAAGTTTAAATCGAATGTCGAAAGTTCTTTAAGAGTGTTATTCTAAACAGTCGTTAATTTGATCATGCTCAACATGATTATTCATTCTTCGCCTAATATATTAAACGTTCCTGAACGTCGCGAACTTTTTCGTGGCGAGACTCAAATTGATTTTCAATTAACTTTTCGAATATGTTTGACTATAATAGACATTTAATCCTTCCTATAAAATTCATTCAGTCATTACTCGCTTTCCACAGTATGACTTCAGTTATTTCATTGCCGCTGCATCACGTTGATGTTTACCATATGATTGTTACTTGAAGGTTAGCGTTGAAAATAGTGTTATTCTACGGAATAAAAGTGCAATGCACTACGTGCAGTTGCTCTCTGGGTTCAGGTTGAGCAATTACATCAGCTGTCTCCACTATCAGATGATTATCTTAGAGTAGTGATAGAGGCGTAGTTAAATGTTTGCTAGCCATCTCATGTGACGACCGGTAACTGCTCATTCGGTGTTCGTCATTTCTGTGTTTTGTGCCGCATGCACCGGTCTCTTATCTATAATCCATGCGTTTTATGTACTTGGTACTTTGAGATTGATAAGTGTGTGTTTATGTCTTTTCCTTTCTTGTGTCATGCATGCTTGTTGTTGGCATGTGTTGCAGGCTTGAAGCGGGGTCGGCTGGTGGTCGGAAGTGAGCGAGAAATCGAGGAGCATTGCGGAGCATGTTTCATCTTTTCTTTTGACGTCGGCTTGTTGTGTGCATACGTTGTATTCCCGGTGAAATCAAAAATGATGACTATACGCAAATATTTATGTAAATATATAAAGTTATTCGCACTTCCCAAGGAAGCTTAATAGCAACGTGATGAGTTACAGTATCCCTGTTCCGGTCAGCGCTACTGACTTATCTCGAGCGAACAGATGAAAATCGTAAAGAGGAACTGCAGTTACCTCCAGCTGAACGTAATAAAGTGTATAAGCTTTTCAGCTACCTACGACAAGCTACGGTAAATTAATTATTACACAAGTTATTCTCAGGTTGTCATGGGTAGCTGAAAAGAAAATACGATGTAGTATGTGTCATCTGGAGGTGACCGCAGTTGCCCTTTAAATACCTCAATAATACTTGCTCATCTGCAGCGCGTGTTTAGCATTGAAAATGCATCAGTGGCCGCGAGGGCTACGCGCGAGCCATTTCAACAAATGGCTGCAGCCAAAACTGCAGAGATGCATCCATTGCACCCCCACGTGCTCAGTGCTCGACAAGCAATTCAAACGGGGAGAATTTCCCGAATTGGGCGATGTCAAACCGACACACATTATCATTGGCGCCGGCTCTGCTGGCTGTGTGCTCGCCAATCGACTCACTGAAGATCCTGATAATCGCGTACTTCTCGTGGAAGCAGGACCAAAGGATAATTGGTGGAACTGGAAAATTCACATGCCCGCCGCTCTCATGTACAACCTGTGCAATACAAAATATAACTGGTACGCATTTCATTCTTATTATCGGTTGGAGATGATGATTATACTCATCACATTTCGATCAGTCGCAAGAAATCCCGCCAGGCACGATAATTAGTGTTCCGCAATGTTGTATTTCTCATCTTGAAGTGGTTACTGCGGTCTAGGATCGAATCTATCCGTGTTTCACCTAAGAAGATATACAATTTTTGCAGCAAAGTTGTTATAGTCGCTGTTGTGTTATAATCTATTGCTTGCAGGTTTTATCATACTACTGCACAGAAGCATATGGATGACAGAGTAATATATTGGCCAAGAGGACGAGTATGGGGTGGATCTTCGAGTCTCAACGCGATGGCGTACGTCCGGGGCCATCCATTCGATTATGATCGTTGGGAGAAGCAAGGAGCCGCCAATTGGTCGTACAAGTAAGTTTTCAGTGTATTTACGCGATTGAGATGTTTCTTGCATGTGTGCGCCCTTAATAAATCCTATTCGAGGCTTATTTTTGAAATCATTCTCGAATGTAAGCTTTGAAAGTATTTTTTGAGTTGAAAGTATGTGTTAAGCAGCAAATAATGATCCGCATCTTGAGACAATAGTAGTACTTTTTAATACAATAGATAAGTACGCGTCGTAAAGTATCTCATAAAGCATACTAAGACATGTTCTACGTATGATGAATTTTCGGCTGACATAACAAAGATCAATACAATTACAAGTACATGCGCGCTTTAGACATTGTCTACCGTACTTCAAGAAGGCGCAGAAGCACGAGCTTGCAAAACCAGGGGACCCGTACCGAGGGGACAGCGGACCGCTGCACGTCATGCAGGGCAGATGCGACAATCCCCTCCACAAGGCCTTTATTCAATCGGGTGGAGATCTCGGCATCGGTATCACTGACGACATGAACGGTTACCGCCAGGAAGGCACTGGCCCTATGGACATGACCATAAGAAATGGCAAAAGATGCAGTGCTTCGCAAGCGTATCTCTGGCCGGTCCGTTCGTCTTTCAGTTAGTTGTGTTCGAACAATCGGGTACAGCAGAATTCGCTTTTGCTTATATCGGTTATATTGACCGGTCCCTCGAGTATTGGTACACACAAAATTTCATTTAATATACAATCTATACATGTCGTGATTCCTTGCGAAATCTGATCTGATTTAAGTTACCCGTAAACTTGGCACACCCTCGATTGTGAATTTGTTAGAGCGATGAATAGGAACTGCTTTGGAGGATATGCATGTTCAAACTGATGAAATCATATGATGACAGTCGCATTCTTTCAGGTACTACACAGACCAAATCTCTTCACATCCTCGGGTGTTATGGCGACGCGGATCCTTTTTGACAAGAAAAAGGCGATTGGCGTGGAATTCATCCGACAAATAGACTTTAGAGCGACGGACTTTATCGACTCCTACAGCCGCGAAAGGGTCTACTGCGAGCAGGATGTCATCCTCTCGGGTGGCGCCATCAACTCGCCGCAGCTTCTCATGGTCTCGGGGGTGGGACCGGCCGAGCATTTGAGGGTGCGTTTTTCGTTCTTTTTGAAATTTTTAGAATTTTATGTAATCATATACGAAATTTAATGGGTGTTTGGTTGTTTTAAGACAGAAAGTAGCGACGCATTGTGAGAGAACAACAAGAATGAGACTCGTGGCAAAAAGATTACCGCGGCTATCATCTTTCTATATTTATAGACCCCTACTATACCCCTTCATATGTATTGAATCCAGAGATATTCTCAGATCTCCATAATTAAAATTCGCCACGACGATAGTCCTGCTGCAGAGCCTTCGTTGAGTTTCGTTCCCTAAGAACAGGGTTCGGAATCGTCCTTTTTAAAAAGATTTGTCCTTTTTTGGGACCCTTAATCTTTTTTATTTTGAATGTCCTTTTTAAAAAGAAATGTCCTTTTTTGTCCTTTTTTTTGATAAAAAGGCCAAAATTTCTAAAAAAAAGGTCATTTTGAAAAAAATAGACGATTATGACACAAAAAAAGGATATTTTTTAAAATGACATTCAAAATTTAGGGTCCCAAAATGAAAAAATCTTTTTAAAAAGGACGAATTTTAAAAAAAAGGACAAAAAAGGACAATTTTCAAAATGTCCTTTTTTTCAAAATTTTTCATTCCGAACCCTGCCTAAGAACCATTTCAATTAACATGTTCTTACTCTCTGCGTCTGCAGCGCTCAGTTCGGCTGTACTCATTGATTTTTTCTTCAACGTACAACGTGCTTGCAAGTCTACCAACCCTCAGTGACGCTGATAATATTTCAGAGCCACGGCATCCCCTTGGTTAACGACATGCCAGGCGTAGGCGCGAATCTACAAGATCATTTGGAGATTTACGTTCAGCAGAAATGCACGCAGCCAATCACGCTCTACAACCGCAGCTCCTGGAAGTTCCCACACAACATGATCCGTATCGGCATGCAGTGGTTCATCAATCAGACGGGTGAAGGCGCCAGCAGTCATCTTGAATCAGGCGGATTTGCGCGCAGCGATGATTCGGTTCGTTATCTTATCTTCGATTTCTTTGTTAAGGGTGTTCAAAATATTTCCACCGATTTGAATCTTCAATAATTTCCGACTGGGTAATCCAAAATATTAAAATTAAAAGCAAAAGAGAGAATTGATTCCATGAAAATTAAAATTGGATTAAAATTAGCAGTAAAATTAAACTATAAACATCTTGAAATTGTAGAAACTCTCGTGACACAATCCCTGATCAAAAGGTTGACTTTTTCAGATACCACACCCTGATGTGCAGTTTCACTTCTTACCCTCGACAGTCCACGAAGACGGCAGAGTATCCGGCACTTGCCATGCATATCAGGTAAAATTTATATAATAAACATTGAACGATTTTAAACACGTGCAAACGAAAATTACGCGCATTTCTTATAGCTTGCGGATAAAGTATCAATAATTTCTAGCGTATTAATATGTGCGTATCCTTTGGAACGGTTTCCTTTTTCGGCATATTTTGAATTGCCGCGGATACCGTTGTATTTCATTGCGAAAAATACGTTATAGCCGCCGACCGAGTAAAATTTCACGGTCACTCAATCGTTCCATGCAAATTGTTCTTATTTTTGTTAGCGAATGCGAAAAAGTATCGCATGATCCCTATTACGACTGATTTTTTATGCAGCGTTCAAATTCGCGGTATCTGCGGGAACCCAGCGAGATGTCATTAAGTTTTTTAATTCATGGCGCGTTGATGAACATGTCTCTCGCTGTGCCACGGATCTCATTAGTCAATTGAAATGAACGATAATTTTGCCCTCAAATCATGTTTTCAGGTACACGTGGGACCAATGCGATCCACCAGCCACGGCTATCTCCGTCTGCAGCACAAAGACCCGCGACGACATCCCATCCTCAATCCGAACTATCTCTCTCAGAAACAAGACCTCGTTGAATTCCGTGCCTGCATTCGACTCTCTCGGTATATCTTTTGGCGACATCCCGGTATTCAGTATCTCGGTATATGAGTATTCTGTATCTCGTTATCTCTGTTCGTCAATCTTTCCTAATAATTCATCAAACTAGCATTCTAATGGAATGCAAAAATGAAGAATTATGAAAAATGATGATTTTAAAGTATTTCCCAAGTTGCGAAATGAGCAGTGATTATTTCAGCGAGTTGTTCGCTCAGAAGGCATTCGATCCGTTCCGAGGGGAAGAATTGGCGCCGGGTGCTGAATGCCACACGGACGAGGAAATTGACGCTTTCGTCCGGGCAAAGGCCGCGTCCGCCTATCACCCTTCTTGCACATGCAAAATGGGCAGCAGCAGCGATTCCATGGCTGTCGTCGACGGTGCCACTATGAATGTTATCGGGCTCGAGAATCTTAAGGTTTGCCGTTTTCTTCTCTTTTCGAGTATACTGTCGTCACACGCGCGGATGAGTGGTTAGTGTGAGTAGACAGTAGTTTATTCGGAGACGGTGAAGGGACAATATGATTGGCTTGGATATGAGTAAAGGGATCTATTGAGAGTCGTATACAAGTGTGAGCGCGACCGCGCGATTATAAATGAAGTAAGAAATGTTAATCGCGTGAGGTGACACTGTAACAGGAAGAAATATTTTCTCTTTTCTATGTTATTATGACAAATCATTGCGAATTTGGGTTTTTGGGGTATTGGTCACCGTGCGAACACAATAACTAAGCAGTCTTGTCATACATGGAAAAGAACGATGTAGGGTAGATAGTGGAAAGGGAGGGAAGGGTACTAAACGTATCCTCTAACCAAATACCTTCAAGAAAATCGCTATAAGCAAATCGCTGTAAAAAAGTCGATGTAACCAAAATGCTCTAACCAAAGTTGCAGATTGTTGACGCCAGCGTAATGCCGTCAATCGTCAGCGGCAATTTGAATGCACCGACTATTATGCTAGCAGAGAAAGCCGCCGACATTATTCGCGGCAAAACGCCGTTGCCGCCCGAGTCGCCTGAAATTTACTCTCCGTCGCCGGCCGCCAAGAAGCAGTCGGCTGTGCATTAGACGCAGCGGCCGTTCCGGACAATAATTAAAACGCGCCCTATAATTGCTTAAAATGCGCCCTATGTTTTTGCAGTCTTCAAACGCGCCCTATGTTTGACCTTAACACACTGAAAATATCAAACATAGGGCGCGTTTGAAGACCACGAAAACATAGGGCACATTTTAAGTATTTATAGGGCGCGTTTTTAGTTTTTTCCGGCCGTTCCTATTGAAATTGTTCATGAGTTTTACCATTCTCATCTTGTCGATTTGAACTTTATGATGTGCTGCACCAAGTCGCTTGTTGCTCATTTTCATTGCTCGCATCACGGTAAATGAGTATTAGAAGAATGATTATGTCCCCTGGACGCTGTGCGCCCCTCCTCGCGATAGAAGCGCCTGACATTAATACAAAATATTTACCCTCCCCGCGAGACCTTTTTTACATACATGAAAGCCTGATTAGGGCAAGGAGCTAAATTTTGTACGCTGATATACGGTAGATGTTAAGGGGAAGTTCGGTCAGCCATTTTCAGTAAGCACGTATCGTAATTAATTTACACCATGTTGTCATGCGCGATAAAAAATTACTTCCTTTTCTATCGTATAAAAATAAAAGAGGAAATATTTTACACCACCTTGTCATGCGCAACTTTAACTGAAAATTAATTATGGTACTGTTACCAAAAATGGTCGATCGGACTTAATATTTTGTACTGGTGTTAGGCGCTTGTCCTCGGCGACTACCATCCACACACTATATGTACGCTTATCAGTAATACTACGCGCGACCGCTCTGCTCTTATTAGAGTACTTGTTGAAGCGCCAAAGAGCAATGTTGTTTGCCCGGCCTGCGTAGCTATTTCTTAGCGCAGCAATCTTATTACTGCTTCTCGAACAGTCGTGCCATGTCGAGCGATCTATCCTGTAAACTCGTTGATCTAAGTTATAAAGATTTATCGTAAGTCCTTTGCGGAGTTTTGCAAAGATTCAGTGTTCATTAAGCGTTCGTTCGCGTCGCAGATTCCTTCCTGTTTCTGTTTCCGACAACAGACACGTAATTGAACATTTGATTTTGGACGGAAATAATCTGACTGAGGCCGGGCTCAACTTGGCGGACTTGGTCAAACTGCAGACGCTCAGTCTCAACAGAAATCAGGTGCGTTACTTTGCTTGCAATTGACCTTCTGTTGTGTCAGGGAATCAGGATAAATGTAAAAAACGTTGTTAATCTCCAATAAACCCTTTACACGTACTGCGTGGCGGGCCAGCAGTAAGACAGAAGTGAGTTCAAATGTAAATGACAGATAGAAACTATCTAAGAACGATCAATTGTATTTAAGTACTAATATCTGAGATATCTTGTACAATTTTATAGAATTTTTATCATGTTAATTCTGTGGCACTAATCATCCTGAGGATTTCAAAGTTCTCTATAAATGTCACAAACACCAATCCCTTGTGTAGCATTCAGATATAAAATAGTGACTGAGTATCGCGTGTTAACATAATCGTGGCGGGACACAAAAACTCGCTTATCTGAATAAATCTTTGATAAATATTGTTTCTGATATAATACATTTGTAGATCAAAGATGTAGAGGGCCTACTGAATTGGATATCCTTGAGATGTCCAAATCTCAAGCATCTGAGCCTGATTGGCAATCCAGGCTGGCCTCATCCGGTCACGGCTAACGAACCTGAACTATACGAGAAGTACCGGTGCGATTTCTATCGTTCGTCGTCTATTCCATTGTGTGCGAAAATTCAATGCATTTAGAGCTTATACTGCGAAAATGTTGCCAAAGCTGAGATTCCTCGATTCGACGCCACTCAGAAGGGACGATACAGTCGATCAAAGTAATATGCAATCGACCGACTTGTGTGAGCATTACCGCAGCGCTGCCGCAAAAATACGTGACGGAAAACAGTTTCTCGATGTTGTTAGGCAACGGCAAATAACTAACGTTCAGTATTTCTCGCCGCGTATTTTTGCAACAGCGCTATTACGGATGGCAGTTCTTTTTTCATTATCAACTGGGGCTTTAGGCTCGTTCCTGAAAATCAAGTATGTTTACACGGGCGCCTCTTCGGAAGGAAATCGTTACATCAAAGATACCCATCTGTGACACAAACTGCTGCTTGAAAGCAATTCATCTTACTCATGAAATATCATGCGATCTGAACGAATAAATCTGAAATTGCCGATATTATCTTTGTTAGCGCTTCGGTTGCTAGTACCAGCTCTACGCTTGCATTCATTCGTTTTGAGAATTTCGCAAAAGTAATTGGCGCTTGGTAGTGATTGATGCGATTCGCGATCAGTTGGCGGCAAAAAGTGCTAAAAATGGCCGCACCATATCAGCTCGTCGACATCGGCGCTAATTTGGCGCATCCGAATTACCACAAGGATTTGGACCAAGTGATCGAGCGAGCCAAAGCTGCTGGTAGGATATTTCACCTAAGCTATGTCTTTGATGTCTGATATGCTGACTGCGTCTTTTTCCTTTGGCCCGATTTCATTCATTGCGGAAACATAACACTCCACCTATTTATCTCAGATATATGACTGAGCTTTACGAAGTAGGACTTAGGATTACGGTAGATATCGAGCAATCACAGAGGTATTTTTAGGCGTTGTGAAAGTGATGGTGACTGGTACCTCGATGAAATCTAGCAAGAGTGCGTTGGAATTGGCGAAGAAGCATAGTGGCTTCCTCTACGCGACTGCCGGTAAGGCTAGCGATCTGGATCAGTAATAGCACTTGTTGCAGTATATGACTATTGGCAAAATTTGTATCTGAAATGATGATCTTTTAGGGCACTGTAATATTTACGTCGATATTTAATTCAATATTCAAATTTAAGAATCTTCAGCTTCAATATTTTTGCTTGAAATGTTCAAAATATCTGTATTACAACATTACTCTTTTTTTGATAATTTGACCGTAATAAAGTATAGATGGAGTATTGATTGGTTAATTTTGAAGGAGTTCACCCCCATGACGCCAAGGAATTCACCGAAACCACCGTAGCCGAATTGGAGCAATTAGCGGCCGCGCCTGAATGCGTGGCGATCGGAGAGTGCGGTCTCGACTTTAATCGAAACTTCTCGCCCCAAGACCAGCAGCGAACGGCATTTGAAGCGCAGGTTTGATCTCTATGAAAGTGCCTCTTTAATTGTAAATTGAACGATTTTTGACTCGAACAAAGGGAGAGCAACAATCCAGCGCCATATTCACACTTGCATTCAATTTATTTGAATCCTTGTTTAAATGGCGCTTTTCTCTTAATATATTTTTGACAATTATGAAATGATTGAAGAGAAAAAAGCACAATTGTCGGGATGGGACTCGAACTCAGGATTTTCTGATAACGCGTTAAATATTCTCCCGAATCCATGAGCTACCCGACTGATCATAGTTAACGCTATTTATTTCTGCCAGTGTATGGGATGCGCGTATGCTATTGAGATGAATATTATATGTATCAAATGCGCAGAAGCAAAAAATCAATCAAAGTTAATAATGAGACATTAAAGACATATCGTATTCTGAAAGCGGCCGACCAAGTTGCGTAAAGGTGTGATATATGTATTCTGCAGGTTGAATTAGCTTGCAAACTCGGCAAGCCGTTGTTCATTCACGAGCGTGAGGCGCATGAAGATATGGTGGCAATTCTGTCGAGGCACAAGGCCAACCTCCCTCCGACCGTAATTCACTGCTTCACTGGATTCAGTCGAGAGGCACAGAAGTACATTGAAATGGGACTTAATATCGGCCTCACTGGTAATCTTTTAACCGTACAATGGATTGCGTGCCCAAACTTTCATATATTCTTTATATTCACTTTCTAAAAATTTTTTTCTTTGTCATTTCACTCAAATGGCTTCAGTAGTAAAGTAGTGTTTATAAATGATACTTCCCTTATTGCTGTTCGATAATCGGACAAATTACCGGGTGCGTCCCATAGTGAACAATTTTCTGTTGCTGCTCAAATAGACCAGCACAAAGGGCATAATTTTTGGAACAAATTGGGTCTGAGAGCATTAAATTTTTAAGTACCCTTTAATTAATCGGATAAAAGCTATAAATGAGAAGGCTGATCGGAACCTTTCCCACTCGCAGTTACGAATGTGGTCAATTTTTCCGATCATTCGTCGTCCAATATCTCTCTCTGGCATTTAGGTTTCTTGTGGAAAGACAGGTTGGAAGACGGCGTGCAATTTGCGCTAAAGAACGGTCTAATCCCTTTGGATCGATTGGTGATAGAGACGGACGCTCCATACATGTACCCGAAGGTGAACGATAAGAAAGTGCCGAAAGAGGTGAAGGAGCGCATATCGGATCACGCCAAGACATTCCTCAAACACTGCTCGTTCGACCGAAACGAACCGTGCTCTCTCGCGGCCACCTGCGAAATGATAGCTGCCTTCATGAACGTGCCTGCTGCCGAGGTAGCACTTAAAACTACTGAGAATGCGATGCGAATCTACGGGCTTTCTTAACCAATCGCACAATAATAGAACACTAGTTGATTGCGTTGATTGTGATGTGTTATGTTGACGCTGCAACGACTGCATAATAATTTGAAATGACGATTTATTGCGCACGACACATATTCGCAAAACCTACATTAGGTTTATCTACGCTGACTGATCTGTATTGCGGCCAAACTACCGCAGACCTACCACCTTCCTTGATGATGAGGCTTAAGAATTTTACGAAGCCTAAGCAGCGAAAAAGCTGGTGAGTCTGCGATAATTGGACCTTTATCGAGACTGAGTGACTTAAAAAAATTATTCATATCTACTGGCAACGGCAATAACTGTGACACTTGAGGTCATTCTCTGCCAATTGTTGATCGCTTGCAGGATACGGTATTAGGGACGATTTGCGTCATTACGGGCACTACTTATTTTAATCTGCTCGGGGATACCAATTATTGAAATTTTTGTGCAAAATGAGCATTTACCGATGGAAAATCTTAAAATAATGAAAATACGCTGTTGCATGCGAATAATTCAGCTAAAAAATTTGTTTTTATGATTTTCTTACTCTCTCTCAGATTCTAGTACAGCAGTTTTTTGCATCATATTGTCTCATAACATCTACGACATCAAACTGAATAGCTATACTATTCGAGTTCAATAAGGGCATTTCCATATTAAATTAATTGAAAAATATTCTCTTTGAAATGGAAAGTGTCCTTATTAAATTGGAAATGTAATATATTTCCGAGCGCGTCGAAATACTTCAAGTGATAAATAAATAAAATTATTTAAAAAATTATGCCCCTATGCCGCTAATGTTTCAGTCTTCAAGGAGTAACATTTTATTAGAAAAAGAGAAAACTTAATCCAGTTTCGATTAATTCTTATGACTGATTGTAAATTAACGTGAAAAAACGAACACATTAACGAGCTCAATCATAAAAGAAAAAACGTCGTCAAGAAGCCCTAATAACACATCCACAGTATCAACACTAAGATGACACATATGAAAGCTTTATTTTGCGCTGTATTGTTTTGTGAATTATATCACTGGCTCTGTCGGTCAATAGTTCATTGAATTCGCTCTTGCAAACTTACAAAATAAGAGAAACAAAAAATGGTAAGTTCCCTAACAGAAATATTTGTTTATTTAAATCGCACAGGGTTGACTAGACGAAAACTGGAAAATGTATGAGCGATATCGTACACTTAAGCCAATCATGCTGTCTTATTTAGTTAAAATCTCTCGTGGGTTTAGCAAAATTCTGCAAATATCAGCCCCTGAATTTGGAGTTGAAACGATCATTAACAAGTAATCCATGATTGATAAACACATGCGCGCCAACATCGCAAAATTTTACCACAATATACTTCGCAGCATCATACGAGACTGCCTCGGATTCGTCCAGTGGGAGCCATCGGCCCAGCAAAATCCAAAACTACTCCCCCAAGTCGTCGGTATGTATTGGCCATTCAGCGCTTCAGTTGCACAGGCTCTGAGCCACCATCCCCTGCAATTTAATCTCATATTATGTTCTACCGGAAACGCAAAAAATGACTGCAGTAATTACCCCCACTGGAAAGATGAAAAGCAAACAGGATTAGCACCGTTTATTACATCAGGTGTCGAAAAATGCACATTATTTGAATCGTATATTGAAACACTTGGGTTCGTCGAAGTATTGCCTGTATATGTAGGAGATATATGAAAAGTGTAGAGACTTGCTTCATTGTCGATCTAAAAGAAAATTAAACGTACTTGACAATTTAACGATAGAATCAGCAAATTGCAGTTGATCAGTTAAAACGCGAACAAGCATCAGCGGACTTCTTCTTGATTAAGGATTCCAAATAAGAATACTTCAATGAAAAGGCTTCGATTTTGCAGCTCACAACTATCAATTCCTGATGCAATATTAAAAATTAAAATGTCATGATAAATTATATCGAGGATAATAAATATCGAGCTTATGTTTGACCTCGATGACTAATTGTAAATCAACTAGCCAAATATTTGCTTTATCTGTCGTAGGTAGAACCATACGGAACCGAAAATATGACCAAGCGTGATGAATGGTAGCTAAAATCATCCTATCCTTACTTTCCAAGCCATTGTCAGTTACGGATTACCTTGCCCCCAACTGTTTTCTGTATATCAACCATAGCGCATTGTTTGACCGATAGAAATCCTGACCTTACTGAGCAGTAAATTTAGAAAAGAAAATTTGCAAGGAAGTTAGACAAGCACGTGATCGACTAGAAAGTTATTCGTAAATGAACGGAATTCCTTTTCGTAAAATTCTCTCTAAATTCTCCGTATTATTATAAATACGCACTGTATAAAACGGATTGTGCGACGTACCGCAAAAGAGCGATGTTATTGTAAAAATCAAACTGTTCGTGTAAGGTCGCAAAAAATATTATTCCAGTTCGCTAATTTTGATCTGCTGAGTATACGAGGGTGGTTCAAATATGGTCATAATTTATTCTATTTTTCTCATGTTATAAAATACTTTTTAGTCAAACAAGTCTTATTTTTTGATTTAGCCTTTTGTTTGTCTAGCACATCTTTCATCGCCGTGGCAACCTCGTGATATCGTCTGTGCAGAATGTTTTGAGTCGGTCGCAATGGTATTTGCGGTTGACATCATGATGAAATCATGGTCAAGTGCGTTAAAAATAGGGCTGTAACGGGGACGGGGAATCCCTCGTCCCCGGGGAACTCCCCGTCCCCGGAATTTGATTTTGTCCCCGTTCTGAAAATTATGATTTTATCGTATTCAGTTATCATAATTGATGATTTTGGTATTAGTTCTGTATAGTTTATAATATATCGATACATTAATATCCATTTTAAGTAATATTAATTGATTTTTTTGCATTTCTTTGTCCGCGTCCCCGGAATTTCCGAATCCCCATCCTCGTTACAGCCCTATCTATAAAGCGCAAGCAAAATATCTCGAAGTGGTAAGAAAAGTTCACAAGCTGTGTCAAGAGACTATCCCATACGAGAAGTGCGTGGATGTATTGTCCACGCAAACGCTTGTGGCACCCGAATACATTTCAAGCAAACTGCGCATAAACGTGGATACTTGTCGATCAATTGAGTTTTGCGTTCAAACAGCGAACTTTGCAACAAATTGTGCCACTTCACGTTAATATGTGCCGTGACATTTCGTCACTGATGCTCATCTAACTTGTCGGGAGCATTTTTCTCTCCAAAGATAGTCTGTCTGTCATGCCAGCGGTATTAGTCGAAGCCTCAAAAATTGGCTAGACATTCGACTGCATTAAATTCTACCAACGAAATATGAGGCAGTTACCTATTTTAACTATTATATGTATCATTGTGACTTTTTATGTGAGGAGCGCGAATAATTAATTAAAGGTTTCGGTTCAGGATCGTTAGTACCGGGTACACATATTCTATATAGGACAACTTTGGAGTATCATGAGAACATGAATCGGAACCGAATTTGGATGATTAATCCATAAAACCTGATCATTAAATATAGCGTGTTGCATGGCGACTGATCCTCTGCTGCTATGCAACACAAGCGCGAGAGCGTCCTGTGTCATAAGTCTGTGGGCGGAGTTTCGTATTTTCAACGAACTGTCGAAGCTTTCGCAGAAAAAACGAGATGCTTTTGCTCACGTTCATTATTCTAAGATTCTCCTATGCCAAAAGCACATTTTGTGCTAAAATTTACAATAATTGGATTCCACCCTCAGCCTTAAATAAAAAGTGCCCATAATGAAGTCTAAATCGCGCATAGTATCGTATCTTGCGAACTTTTGAAAAGTTTGCACAAAATGGACTCGGGTGCCAGAAGCGTTTGCGTGGACAATAACAGAAGACTGCATTAAGAAGCATGAAAAGTGCATCACAAAGTAAGATTTCTGTAAAATGTGAAAAATAAAGTCCAGATCATATATGAACCATCCTCTAAATATAAAGAGGCATACAAATTTGAGGCCAATTATGAAACTACAGCAATGTTACTTACAAAAAAATTAGTGTGCTTCTCCCACCAGTATCCATTTGGATTGGATGAACTCGGATTCCGATCGCCCCAAAGGTCCATTCGCAACTCAACATTCGAGTCCTTGGTACTCAGAACGTGAATAATATCATTTCCGAGCCATAAATTGTTCTCTAATCCATTGTTGAATCCAACTTTATAATCATGCCATAACTTATCGTAGAAGGAAATGCTACCATCAATGCGTCTAAATCAAGTGATGTTTATTACTATCATTTCACTCTCGAGGGACACCTGTAGTGGCCTAAGTGGAGAAAAATTTATCAGTTTTGAGCATGACTTGAATCGAACAGTGCACTTTGAAGCAAAATGAAAAATACCGTATTTCTTCCAATAGACGCCCTCCCTCCAATAGACGCCCCCCTCAAGCGTAGGTTGAAATAATAGACGCCCTCCCTCCAAGTAGTCGTCCCTCCCTAGTGTAGTTAAAGTAATAAAAGCGTGTGAAGTGTAGTTAAACGCTGAACTCCCATTCAAATACGACTACGAATACAACATAATCCTTATATTTATGAATAATATCCTATGCTGGAGTAGCAATTGGAAAAAAAGAAGCTCTCTCTCCAACGAACGCCAAGTTCAAATATCGGTTGAAATAATAAACGCCCACCCTCCAATAGACGCCCCCCTTAAGCCTAGGTTGAAATAATAGACGCCCTGGGCGTCTATTGGAAGAAATACGGTAAACGGATAAGAGACGTTGGACCGGTTTCACATCGCGTACTTTAGCTAAAGTCCTACTAAACGCAATGATGAAGGATAGGCCTTAAGTACGACTTTAGCTAAAGTACGTGATATGAAACCGGCCCATTATTGGGGCCCAAAGCTTATCGAATTTTATTAACTTTACCCGAAATCAATGCTGAATTGATTTTTCATGTTACCGTGAAAATAGAGATATATGTTAAATATCAATCGAATAATTTTAAAAAGTACCTCTGAAATACGGTCCAGCCTCCACCATCGGTGTCCATATCACAGTATGCGTTGAAAGCTGGTACACCCGGTGGATTAAGCAAGTACACTCCGCTCGGCAGCTCGCTGTGCTGCTGATGCAATTCATGGCAATCTTTTGGCAAAACACTTTCGCCTAAATTGAACGTTCGTGCCGACTAGTGTCATGCAGAGCATGATCACAGAGCCACTAAAAGTTATTATGGAAAGCACTGCGCTAACGTCCCTTTCAGGTTTCGACCAACACAGAGTCAGAATAGTGAACACTGAGAACGACTACGGACAGTTAACGCCCATTGAAATTGGCGTGTGTTAAATCTCTTGGGTTAACAAACATATCAAATGTCGGGAAAAGCTAAGCGTGTCTGATTGCTTGAGCACCAAGCCCAAGTCCTCATTACCGTAACTCATCATCATTATTTATTTATCGTCTCACTGTAATTGCTTACGAAAAGGATAGTTTGCACTCTCTACTCTACATTACATATGTGTAAGACTGTAAATACAGTCGGGGGAAGGAATGAATCTAATGACCAAAGTATATTTTAATTCTTCAATCCTCGTTCAGAGACCATAGGAGAAGATGCAGCGACTTAATTTTTTCACTAAAGAGGGAAAGGTGAAATTAACATCATTTAAAAATTTCGATCTTCAAAGCAAGATATCATCATTACAAGTTGCACTTACAGATGAACGACTGCGTCGATTCGCAAGGAACAACAGTCCATTTTCCTTGAGTGCAGGTCGAATCAGTTTTCTGACACACTTGAACGCAGCCGTCTGGATTAGGTGGTGGTTGTCCTGGTGCCCAGTTGGTGAATGAAAAAGGGCTTTTATCGGTCCATTGAAACGCTCCAATGCCAAAAGTAATTGCTCCAATCCAAAGGTTGCTGTTCAAGCTAGGATATTGCAGCAGTGTGGCTACAAATGACACGTTGTGTATAGAATAGATATTCGACTACAGAGAGAAATTTTCGAAAACACATACAGTCACTTGACAGACGATGATCGAATATATGCATACGGTGACAACAAATAAAGTGATATTCACGTAAAGCGATCAAAAAGGACTGCGAAATGAGCTGAATAGTTGTCGAATTTATGCGGGCGAGTAGCTTTTTGTAATGGCAAGCAAAAAAAGTTGTTGTTCATGAATGCCTAATGTTGAAGACCGACATTAGGGGATCCCATGAATTTCAAACAGTCGGGAAAGTCTCCTGACTCAAAGTCAATTGGACCAACGCGTGGATCATTGCGCATGTAACAGGTGGTCAGTTATTTTATTGGCCTCGGATATTCGGGTTAACCGTACTATACGATATTTTTAGTAATACTATTATCAGACAATTTTACTAAACTAATAGTTTGAATGGACAAAATGATAATGCATACACTGAATTTTAAAAAATTTTTGCATTTATCGCTTAAAATTGAAAACCCACCTATTATGTCTGCATCGGACGCTTCAGTTATTGATGCGAAGGACGCTATGGTTCCGTTCTGAACTTGACTTTCGCAATATCGTTCGGCCTCTGACCACAAAAGCGAGCCGATAACCAGTGCAAAGCATTTATGATTATCTTCATTGCAAGATCGCTGGGCAACTGCAATATTCTGTAATATTATATGCTCTGAATAATTTTTAATATATAAATTCCTTACAAAATAAAAAGTAACGAACATTTATCAATGTTTGCGATGGATAATATTGCTTATTAAAGAAACAGATAACATTCAATGAACGTGCCGTGCAACTACAGTGAACCAGAAAACAACGAACACAGCCATAGCGGCTTAATTCCATTAATATTCCAGGACACAAAAAGAAGCCTTGACATCAGACTGCGCTTTGATAAAAAGATAAGGACAGAGGTGGGCATGAGAGTTTAAAAGAACATCTGATTCCCTACAAAGCTATGACAGTTGCATTTTTAGGAATTTTGATCTTTGACAAACGAAGGATAGAGAATCACCTTGTCTACTAACGGCAATGTGCTTATTTAGAATAAGTAAAAATCAGGAAGAGGGCTCAGACATCTTGATGGTTTGTGATTTGAGGGAAAAGTTCTTACACAAGCAAGTACCAGATAAGTACCAAACACCTTTGAATAAGGGTTTAACAGTCAAATAACGCTGTACTATTATCCTTTCGGGACACTACGATACAGTTTTGATCGTCGTGTCCGAACTGTTTACATTTAAGTTACTGTACTTCTTATTAACTACAGAACTAAATAGTTATTAGCTCTCTTAAATTACATGAGTTCTAGCAATATAAAGAAGAATTCTATTCCAACCTATAGGTGGTGTGCTGCTGGAATAGTTTCCATATTCGCCTGAAAGAATGTTAAATGATTCCGGTAGACGATAAATCTATTAGGTCATTCCATATATTTTGTCGCTTTTCGAAACATCTGATTAGTATATCTCAAGTGGTAAATGATCGCCGTGGGCTATTTTTTTTCATTTTGTAGCCCAAAGGATGAGTTATAGAACGAAAAAAGAATCTGCCCATGGCGATCATTTACCAATGAGATATACTAATTTGAAGTTTTCGAAAAACGACAGAATATATATGGAACTACCTAATATTTTGCCGTACGCTTACATATGAACTGAGAAGTTGCGGTTTCGCAATCAGCCGTGCGCCATTTCCCTTGTTGACATTGGATGCCCCCGTTGTTTCCTGTAGAATGACATATTTGGGCGCAGTGAAGGGTTGGTTGTCCTGGCGCCCAATTTGTGTAATCCATTGGAGATGAATCAGTATATTGAAACGGAAGTGATCCGAGTTGGACTCCTCCAAACCATGGATCTGTGCTCAGAAAAGCAAGCCAAGAAGCTGAAGACATAGTGCGGAGTCACAAAGAGGGAAGGTGAAAAGTGCAGCTGTGTTGCGTTTTAAACAAGAACGTCCTATTTAAACAAAATGCTCGATCTGTTCCTTAGTCTTAATCTCACTTAGTCATAATTTTGTATTAATCAGCTTCGCTTCTTCCTAATTTCAAGAAAAATAAATTGTTTAAAACATTAAGCTAACACCTGGGCGAAAAAGAAGATGAACGGACATGCCACTCACGTGGAGTGATCCTAATCCATATATGCAAGGCAGCACGTTATTATTAACAATTAAACCCAAGAATTTAATTTTCAGACATATTTTATTGCGAGTTGAGGAATCTATAAATCAGATCGAGCTATACGACACTAATCTGATTCTGACATAAAGTTCGTCATTTTGTGCATATTACATTCCGAGCAGAGCTGTCAGTTTTCAGGGGCTGAAGAGATAGCGTTTGTTCAGAGATTAATTTTGATTTAAGTCTCAGAAACGAACTTTCAGATTTCTAAAAAACAGACCGAGAATACCTTACTTGTTCAAATATGTGGTGTTCGTGAGTCAGCCGTCATAGGCTACAGTGTGGGAACATCTTATATGAATGCCCACATTATATGCACGCCGTATAAAAACAGCATTGAATGCAGATGAGCCGCCGGCTTGGGTTAGCTCTCTCTCATACGACGGCTCAGTGTGTGTTACGCGTTGTTACCGATACTGCCTTACGTTAGCTTGCATCGTTACGAATAAAGGTTAAACAGATTCCTGCACTACGATACAGAACAACTGGCGACGACGGCAGGATAACCTTATTCTGCTACAACGACAACGAAGTCACTTCCTCCCGCGTCAACATTGCCGGCGTCTCTGTCAACGCTGCCGTTTTCGCGTTTCGTCTCTTCGTCAACTTCGTAAGGTATCGACATGGCAACGGGCACGAGCGCACCGAAACTGGAACGTCATGCGGCATCTTCGCCTTCGCTACTCACGTCTTATCAGGTTGCACCTCCCGACAAGTACAACATTGGCGACAGTTGGAAAACGTGGAGTCTCGTCTTCAAGGTCTACCTAGAAGAACGTGGCACGCTCTCTGACAAAGACAAGAAGGTCGCGCTTCTTAGCTGTCTTTCGATCAAGGCTGTTGAAGAACTGCAAGCGATCTGCGAACCAAGCGAACCGCTCAATGACGCCATCCAGTTCGAAGACCTGATGGACAGTTTAAACAAGCGTTATTTGGAGCGAACAAATGACACGTTGGAAAGAAACAAGTTCTTTCAACTCAAAATGGGCTCCAGCTCGCTTAAGGAATTTGTCACGGTGCTCAAGAAAGCTGCAGCATCGTGCAAGTTCCCAACCGCTTATTACAACATGGCTCTGACAGACGGTTTTATTCTTGGTGTGCCGGATCACATTCGTTCAGCGCTCATCAGATCGAAGCCATCAAATCTGCCAGAGGCCCTCGAGCTAGCGGAAACCGTTCAATTGTCAAAGTCTTCACTGGACGCTCGTCCACAGTCCTCCGGCGATCTCAACGTAAATCAGATCCAGAGGAAAGGGCATCAGAGGACGACGCAGAAGAAGGGGCAGAAAGGCCAGCCCTCTTCCGCTCCTGCTGGTAATGGAGATCAACGCTGTCAATCTTGCGGGCGGACTGACCATCTACGTCGTAATTGCCGTCACCTTGAAACTACCTGCAATCACTGCAGCAAGAAGGGGCATATTGAAGCAGTCTGTCGGGCCAAGCAGAAGCCGTCTTCACCGCCGTCACAGCGCTCTGGTCAGAAGAATCAGCGTGTGACCTGCGTTCGAGTCAACAACGTCGAAAGTGTTGCGCCACCCTTTTCTATTCTGACAAAGATA
>NIUQ01001727.1:0-27736 GCA_002796945.1 Plectus sambesii
AATTAAAAATTACTTAAAATGCATAATAACGTATCGACATAGTGTAAACTACACTGAACAGATATTAGAATTTTGAATTATGATAATTGAGTATGAAAAACATAGAATTTTAGGGACGGGGAATTCCGGGGACGGGGACAAAATCAGATTCCGGGGACGGGGAATTTCGGGGACGGGGACAAATTGAAATTCCGGGGACGGGGAATTTCGGGGACGGGGACAAAATCAAATTCCGGGGACGGGGACGGGGACGGGGACGGGGAATCCCCGGGGAACGGGGAATTCCCCGTCCCCGTTACAGCCCTACTTGAGACTATTTGAGGACATCTAAAACCGACAAAGTTGCAATATTCAATCACCATCTCTGAGTCTCAGAAGTATTTTCCTGAATCAATCTTTATTTACCGTACTCCATCAGTCACCGAATCATATGACTGCTTCGATCACGACGCTTGCGTAAGGCGGTGTCGTCGAACATGCTTCCATAGTAACGCAACTGTAATAGAAAATTGAGTTCTTGGCAAAAGTATGATCAGCTCCATCCAACTCGTAAATTTTTCATGTATATTTGACGCTTAAGCTACAGGAGTCATGTATAGAAAGCGTAAAAGTAGGAATACTCGTTTCCAAGCCATCATTTCGGTATATGCATAGGTAATATGAAGATGTATGTGGAAAGTTGATTCTCACTAAGAACGCGATATAGTTTTTGCAACACGTCAAGCGTACACTAACTATTAAGTAACGTGATTTTTTAATGCTTTCATGTACTTCTTCAGGATTGAGATAGAGCTACAAGCAAGGCAGCAAGTAGAAGTAGAAGGCGAAGAACAGACAGCCTTCATCAACTGCTCGCCTTGCCAGTGAATCGCTACTCGAAGTTGCCTTGTATTTTTCACCATAACATCACAAATATCAAGCAAACATGCGCTGAGAACAATCGTCGAAGCTTCCTGGCCATTTGCACTGTGTGCTCAATTCCAATAATCGCGAGTAAACGCCGTTCAAGTTTGCCGGCGGTGTAGAAGGATCGCGATTAGAATCGCCAACTATTGGAAAAACGAAAGATAAAAGCATGATTTCATCGGAGCCGAATAGTTTGGAGGGTTGGGTCGCTGTCAAGTCGGACATTTTCGTCAATCAGCAAGCGCAAACATGTAAGTGGCGTGTGTTGTTATCAACTATTTCATTCTAACTTCATGGGATTATGGAAAAGGGTTTAGAAATGTTAAATATTGCGATGTCATCACATATATATGGTGCAATTTTTTCGATCAGTTACAAGTAATCTTGTCAGGCACCGTAGTTGACAAAGATGAGCTCGGTTTTTGGTGCTTTAACACCGTTTTCACCAAAAATTATAGTCGTTTGTCGGTTTTTAGTTGCAGAAACTAATATAAAGAAGTGCTATCGACTTTCGACGCAGTTATTCATTCTAAGATTTCTTGTTGCTAATCAGAAGACTTCGAATATGGAAATGTTTAATAGAGTTCTTATAAGTAAAGTCTGAACGCATTGAATAACGCTGAATTGGAAGTTGAAGCGGAATTTTTGATTTAATCTTCGTCAGCTTACGCATATATGGATCGTTTAGCCAACTCGCTGACTTCCAAGGATCTTCCAAACTTCTACGTTTCCTTCAATAGGGAAGAAGAATGCTTCTCAGTGACTTTCAGCGAGCACCGACGAAAGAAAACGGACACTGCCCCGAATGCTTACAGCTCCTCTCTCTCTCACGGACACGTCAGAGAGGTGACGTCTTTGTTTGATAAAGAGAGCTACCAGTCTTTCCTTGGTCGTTCCCGTTGAACCACTTTGATTTGATTTCGTTGGCTATAGACGATTTTCTTGCGTCTTTCGAATGCTATTCATACCATTTCCATTTTAATAATTACAATTTCCAATATAAACAGGACGTTTTCCATATTGATTTGATATTAAATTTTTATGAAAGTGAAAATGGTATGGAAACGCTTAGTTGGACCTGAATTACCTGTTTTCGTCATCTGCTATATAAATTGAGCTGCTACGACGAAAATTATGCCTTTCTCGCTCCTACACTCTAACAACAGAATATAACTGTTCGAATAATCTGACTATAATTGAACGTCAACAATTGAAAGTGATGACAGCCATTTTCAGGTGCATGCATGTCTCCGCAATCTTTGCTCAAATCTGGACAAGTTCTTTCCCAGCGAGCTGCAAGTCCACAGCGGTGCTTACGGCTATGCCAAGTATTTCTACCAGGCGATCACTGGTGCTGTTGTAAGTCGGTGTTTATTTTGCGTGTATGAGGGGGATCAAATGAAAACAATAATTTCTCAATACTGCAGCCTATTGCGAAATTATTGTTTCCATTTTGTCCCTCCTTGCATATACTATTTCCACTTTGATACGGTCATTCTCCACTGTAGATTATTAATCTGCAATGTTTACGTTCTAATTGTGTGCATATAATGGTTTGCAGACGGATCCATTTAAAGTGCTATCAGACGAAGAACTGGAGGCGTTATGCCTGAAGCTGCAGGACTACCTTTGCGCGGCGTACCAGTCCTGCTCTCATCTGACAGTCATGTCGTGCCTCTTTCCCGAAGACTTCAACTTTGACGAATACTTCGAGAATCTTAGCGAACTCAATCATGTCGGCTTTTTGCGTCGCGTTCAAGCCGTCAAGGACCACGTTGCGCTGCTGATAAAATCTCGCGAACAGAATAAAGGTGAGCGTGGTTTAGAGTCGAACGTATTCGATTAGTAATCGAGAACTGAAGTGAGCACCGTAAAATGCTGAGCATAGAAAGCTAAATTAAGCAAGTTCGCTGCAGCGTTCACACTAACTTTTATCGTTACAAGACCAAAGCTTCATTTTCTTGTTACTGAGCAAAAGTTTCGACTATAGCGCTGGCCGGCATTCAATTCAGTATGTCTTCTTTCACCAGCGCCAAGTTTAGAGTATCTTTTGAACACCTCTATCCTTAGTTTAATTGTGAGCGGTCATATTATACCACCATTCGTCATAATTCCTTATTCTTACACCAAATTTCATCATTTTTGCATTCAGTCCGAACGCAATGGTGATGAAATTGATTGGAAAAAAGTGTCAAATTGAGATGCTGATTCGTAAATAATCTTTCTCCTTGGGAAACTGTTTAAAGTAAAATTTTTAGAAAACTTTATCTTCGCCACATACATATCGGACCTCTCGAGTGCGGTGGAAGATGCCCTGATGACGATATCCGAGTATTACTGCTACCTGAAGCAGCCGTTTCTGGATCTTCGCGAGATTTCCCTGGAAAAGCGCCGTCTGGCGAAGCACCAAATGGTCGATCCGGACATTGGCGATCGCATCAAAGAAGAACTGCAAAAGTCCATTCCAATCTGGGAGCAGGAAACACAAGACAGTCAGGAGAGTCTGCGCGAATTGCAGTTGGAGTACTTCGCCGATATACGCAAGGTCCTCCTCGACTACAAGACGCGACTCGATGCCGACGTGCTCTGGTTGAAGCGGCAGAAAAAGGACGCGATTGATGTGCAGGCCAACTCAATTTCCGTGCAGGACCTCCTCCGCGAAGCTGACATGCGACTCGCGCTTGAGAATATCAACTTTTGGAACGCTCGCCTCTGCCAGTTGCGCTGGGAGAAGCGCGAACTCGTGCTGCAGGTCGGCGACATTTACTTTTCCTCTTTTAGGATGGGTTTTCAGGATATTTTCTCAGGGAAGGGGTTTTCTGAAAATTTTCAGGACTCTTTTTGTGGATTATCAAAGGATGGTTTATTAATTACTGGTGTATCGTTCGTTTTGAGGCGAGTTAGTTACAGCAAGTGAAAGCAGTCTTAGGCTAGGTTGACAATTGACGATCGCCTTGGTCGAGAGGAGAGTTCCACGGTTGAGAGGCGGGTGGGCGGTGACTCTTCAGTTAGGCCGAAAATGACGTAACTCAGCCTATAGCGCATTTGTCGTGAACTCGGAATTAAAGTTGGCGTTTAAGTAAACGGGAGTGTTTTTTCTGATCAAAATATTTACAGTATATTCAAACTGAGCTGCGGCATAATAAAATTTTTTCGCGCAACTCGATTTCGCCTCATTTCAGCTCGAAAAGCTCACCAACTGCGCGGACGCTGAGGAACTACTGAGACGCCTCGAAAAGCTCGAAGGGCAGCTATTCGACAAACAGAATCAGCTTTTGAATGCGCGCGAGCACACCCTCAAGGATCAGGATATGTGAGCTATTTCAATGAGTCATCTCTTTGCTTTCATCTGATTGGCTTTCTTTTAGTTACTGGCGGCTCAAAGCGAAAGAAATCCAACGAACTGCTGAATTATCGGCTGAGATGGGTGACGCCGCGTTCGAAGGTTTGCATTTGTTGTGGCAAATGTTAGTTATAGACATCCGCGAGAGTGAAATACCTAGGGATAGGATAATAGTTTAGTTATCAGATTTTAATCTATATGCAAGGTATAGGAAAACGGAGACAAGAAATAAATGTACTTACAAAGTCTTTAATCATGTTTCATCACTTTTGCCTTCAAATTCTTCAACCTTGCATTCAGTTTCGTCAGACTTGAGTTATAATTGAATAAAGAGAGTAAGAAATTAAATGAAAAGTGACAGTTTATGATGAAAAGTCCTGTAGTTGCTTTATTTCCATAATTTTTTAAAATAACAAAAAATCAATTTGTTATTGTTATGACTAATAATGTCGCTTGATTTTCAGGAAACTCGGACGATGATGGTGATGTATTCTATGACGCCATTGAATCAGAGTCAGAGCTAGACCGACTTTTGGGCAAATTGAGCAACGACCCGCGTATGAAGCGAACGAAGGAGAGTCTTATTTCCATTCACAAACAATTGGCTATCGTACGAAATAAGAAGGTTCGCAGTGCTCACTTTGATTAGACGTCTTTTAAAATGTGACCATATTTTAGCGCTCCCTGCAAAAACAGCGCACGGAGGGCACATTTCTGAAGGCTTTCGCCGACTCGGAAGGACCGTCATCGCTTCAACCGGTAAGAGTGGAATAATGAAAGTACCAAGTTTTGCAAATTAAAATCGTCGCATGACATTTATTTTATTCATGCTTCAATTTTATTACTTTTTGCATCGGATGGGATGTTTTCATATCAAATTTAATGCGGATATTTTATGTCAATCTGTCTACACACCATAAATATATCGGAGAACAAAATGCTGGCTACCGAATCAGACATTCCGCACCGATTAGAACTGCGCTGTGCTATTTTTCTGCCTAACATATACATACATAAATTTTGTGTTAAATCTCATTTGAAAATTACTAATTTGATCTAAAATGTGTGAATTTAGTACCGTTTGTTTACGTCGAAATAGCAGTAGCGCAAGAAAACAGGAAAGTAGAGTGCCAATAAATATATGGATGATCGGCTTTCGCTTCAAAACGATATGTTTTAGATCCTGGAGCGAAGAACAACGACAGAGTTGTCGTTGCGACAGCAGAAAATGAAAGAGGAACGATCGGTTACACTTCAGCGTATCAAAGATTATCGCGCAACGGTACTTTTTCTCTTTCTTATCTTAAAATCGATATGGTCCTAATTCATGTATTATATTTTCGATTGATGAAAGACTTGTATTATTGCTATTGATAGAAACACTATGTATTTTTGTATCAGGAACAGTAGGAGTTGCTTGCTGTTTGAATGAGAAATTATAAAAAATCGCAGCCGTTGCTTGTCGCATCGCGGGAGTTGGCTCATAACCGCGAGACTGACTATTGTTGACGACAGTTCTTACGTCTTCGAACTATTAAATTATTTCACCTCGTAAACTATGCGGATCAATTCACGGATAAATAAACTAGTGAAACCCATTAAAGATCGCGGAAATCTTTCCTGTATTAAAGATAAACTGCGCCGACCTTCCACTAAACGGAGTGTACCATATATTGTCTTTAGCTACTTATGATAAGCTGGCTGCGAATCATATCTGTTTATATCGTAATTTACTATTAAATAGGTAGTCATAGGTAATTGAAGATTGGCTTGTAATAACCGCAGTTCCCCTTTAAATAGTGTTGCCATCATTTTTTATTTTATTTCATAATGACTACACAATTATTCAATTCAGAGACCAACACCAGCGCCGCCTCGACGATCGCAGCCGTACGGAATAATGGGGAAGCCACGCCCTCCGACCGCCACGCCGAAAAACAGTCGCCCGCCTTCACGAGCGAGCTCCGTCGCACAACTCAACAAAAGTCCCACATCTCCGACGTCAGGCAGCGGGCCAATTGCCTCAAAGAGCCGAGAACCACCTGCTGGAAGTGCTCCTCAACTCCGACCACGATCAGTCCCTGCGATTTCAAGCGATTTAAATTCGATTGCGTCGTCCGTCGCGACGCCTACAGCCGCCCCGCCGCCGCCACCACCACCGCCTCCACCGCCGCCTCCGCCTCCTCCAACTCTCCTGCTACCATCCGCGAATTCCGCAGGTCCCTTGAAACTGAAGACGATCGACAAGCTGCAGCCGGTGGAAGCGAGAAATGGATCCCTTGCGGCGAGCAACAACCCGATGGACTCGGTCCTGGACGCCATCCGCGCGGGGGTGAAGCTGAAGCCGACGGGGCTGCCGCCCGGCGGCGGTTCGATGGCGCACAAATCTTCCCCCGGCAACGACCTCTTCAGGGCCATCGAGGCGAGAATGAAGAGCGTTCGACGCGTTGTTTCCGAAAATTCAGACTCGGATGACGGCGAATTCGACGACTAAAGCGCTCTTCGCGATAATCCAAAAGCGCATAACACCAGTACGAGAATAATTAGCATCGCCATACAATACATAGGGGCGCCGCCGCCTTGCCCTGTTTAGGCGCATCTATGTCTTGTGTGGTGATGCTAAATATTTTCGCTCTGGTGTTAGGCGCTTGTCAAAAAGCCGACCGAATTTTCCATGTTTCAATCACTGTTGAATTTTGCCCTCGGTTGGTCTAGCACGCGCAGCCTATTTCAAATTATGATCATTAAATGTTTGCCCCCTTCCTAGCGCTACGATTACGCGAAAAATTCGATCGGTTGGCGCGTTGTTACCGTCGCTTGATGTCGTTACGATTACATCAGAGGTGGATGGAGTGCACTAGTCAAGGCAGTTGTATTATAGTCGTACACCATCATGGAGTAGGGGGCGTGCGCGTCCAGACTCCTAAAAATACTGCAACTCGTCAACTTCTTACTTTGGAGAGTCGAAAAGTGGAAATATTTTGAAAATATTTCACACCGGTAAAAAGAGATTTGAACCGTAAGAGGATGATATTGTTGCCAGGCAAAATCTTGGGATTAAAACTTACCACCAGCCGTTGACGTGTGGTCAAGTTTGAGTGAAATGTGAAGCAGCGCAGTAGTCAGGTGCTTCAGCTATGCGCTTCCCCAACAGCTAAGTCTCCCCGAACTGCGCTGAAAGTGTCGCGCAGGATAAATGCTTTGCCACTGCCACTGCGCCTGCGCATCTTATTATCCTATTCTATCCGTTATTTCCATCCCCTAATCATCCCAAATATATATATCTAGTGCGGAATTCGATTAACTACTTAAAATGTCACAGATCGTTGCCAAAGTTGTAGTCAAAGGGGTCTGCTCCTACTTTGCCACCGCCCCCTTTCTGCTCGAGTCTTAAAGACGATAAAGGCTGATGCTTTTACGTGTGTGCATAAAGCTTTCAGGTTGCGTTTATTCTGTATTTTGCGTGCTGTGTGATATTGGTCACTTTTTATCACTTTCAATGAATATATTTGTGAACCAGTGATGTGGTGTGACGTTCCCTTAGTTCGATCCGCCTGCGACTTTGAGTGGGTGGGATGAACGCTAACCGTGTGACCGTTCATCCGACCGCGTATGAATCATAGCCACGTCAGTTACTGCTGTAATTAATAACAAATTGCACATAATATTTTTCATCTTTGCGTGCCGAGCACTATTTGCGGCAAAGATCATATTTTGAATTTAATATCTACATTGTAACTTCAGTCGTTATTATTAATACTCGGTCGGACATACAGTTATCGGGTCATCCGATCTGACACAAAGTCGCAGTTGGGTCGGACAAATGTAAACAGTATATGAATATGTGCAGGGGATTTGCATTTAATTTTTTAGAGGCCTATATTACAATTGAGCCACCTGGTGTCTATTTCATTAATGCTCGGTCGTTGCTCTCTGAGCTCAGCAGTCCGAGTTCCACGTTTCAACCATTATGTTTTCATATCAGCTTTTAGACGTAGTCTGCTGCAATCAGCTCTCAGTGACTGAGTTTTTGAAATAGGTTCTTATTGACGACCACGCTTTACCAAGTCTCTTCCCAATCTAATTGCCCATACGAATTTTTTGTATCCATATTCATTGATGCGATCGATTCGTGTGCCTCCTCTTATTGTTTTGTTCTTTTTTGTTTCCAAATCGAATGTCAATACTTTGATGATTATCGTTTTGTCACTTGATCGCGTAAATACTGCATGGCTCGCTGAAAAAGTATGTGAATATCTACATCATCCTGTATAAAGGTTTTTGTCAATTTAACCGATCCAAGCCGCGCTGATATCATCAAAAAACAAAGAAGTGTAGGAGGAAGTAAACAAAGAACCGGTTTGCTAGGAGGAGAGATCTGAGAAATAGTGATTCACTCTCGTTCGGTTATTCGAAGGTGGCATTGTTCAAGAGTGCCAGACAACAACAGTAAACATGAGAGTCAGGCAGCGTCCACACGCGAATGCCGCCGAGCTGCGGCGGTGGGGACGGAAAACCTGAACGGACGGTCCGACGGTCGTCGGCCGTCGGCGGCGCTGCCGTCTGCGCAGAGATTGAGGGGCTCAGCCAATTTCTGTGCTCCGCCGCGCGCGCACGCTCGTCGTCGCGACGAGCGCATGTATGTGCATGCGATGCGTAATTGTAACTCGCGATCGTCTCGCCTATTGTCCGCCTGTTTGCTCCTCGCCGTCACGCTTGCCGAGGCGAACGCCAATGTCGTCAGCGACGAGCATCATCCGAAGAAGGAGGTGTCATTCGATTTCACCCGCGAATGCACTGTGCTGGCGGATTTTCGCGATTGCGCAGTCTTCAATCGATGCTGCGAGCAGCGCTGCAATGACCGCTCGGCCACGCAAAGGCAACAGTTCTGCATGGCGCTGGTTGGCGAGATTCAGGCGCCTGACACTCACTGCGATTGCACAAACGCCGACCGACAGAAGCGAGCCTCCAAGTTCAACGTCTTACTCGCAGTGGTGCTCGTCGTTCTCGCCGATCTTGTGCTCATCACGTTTGCATTTTGACTGAATTTTGCTTTCACAGATGGTACTATACGAATTGCACAATGTTTATAATCTGTTTACACTTTCTACGCCGCGGTTATACATTCAAAATCTCGTGTTATTCGCCATGTTGAGCCCATTACTGCCTTATTAGGTCATATGTTATTCATACTATTATGGCGAGAGCTTTGCTATTATCATATGCTCTCCGCTTGCTAAAGAAATTTGGAACTAAGAGAACAAAGTTTAAAAGTATNATTCGAAAACCACTTTGAAAACTGACCCTGTCCGTCGACGGCGAGTACAAGCGCCAAATGGAAGCTGTTGGCGGCCATCTCACGAATGCGCTCATTGAGATAGTTCTCCCAGTCGGCAGCGGCCTGCTCGACGAGCGCCGACCGTCCCTGGTCGCCTTCAGGAAAGTCCATAGGGTCGATAGAGCCGCCGTTGTCTTGAGCGATGGCGACGGGGATGGTCTGAAGCTCCCAGTTCGAGCCCGGCTCGACACACCCCCGCATCCACCCTCCCGAATTCAAACCTGCAGCCAATATGCGGCTGTGCCGTTGAAGCCGAAGTCCACCGAGTCCGGAAGCAGCGACGGTGTCTCCGCCGCTTGTCTGCCCATCGGCGCCGGAGATGGCGCGACCGCCGTCAGCTGGTTCGTCGCCTCCGCATACTTGCGCAGCTCCGAGCTCGCCTTGGCCATCGTCGCCCACGCGCTCGTGCTCACGTTAACGTTCTCCTGTTGACAACAGAGATGAAGCTCAGCATTGTTCGTCACTTTTTCCATCGACTCCATGGCTGACAGCCACATCGACGTCGACGACAATCTCTCTCCATAGTCGGCGAGTATCAAAGTGGGCTTTCGATTGAACGCCCAGAAGTCGCCGATGAACACGTCAACGGCGCTCGAGCAGTGGCTAGTCATCGTCGCGGACATTTCCGTTACAATTGTTGCTGATCGGCTACGACGAAAGGATTCGCCGATGATAGCGAAGTGACTGCAGACGATGCTTTCCGCTTTTCTGGCGCTGAAAATGCAGAATGATCAAATGAGATATTCGTCTTAAATTGTCAGTGTATGACATAATTATGACACACAAACAAGAATATCTCTAAACAACGCGCAATATTTGAGTCGGGACATGATGAAAGTGAGTCCTGTAGCACGAAATGCTGCATTTCAGCCTAATCTGAATCGCTTTGAAGAAATCAAGCACTCGCGCCAGTTAGTCGGCGGTCTTTTTGAAGTTTCAAAAACTTCTTCGTGCCTAGAGTGTTAAAGCAGGGAATGCACAGGGAGGTATGGGGCGCATAAACAACCACCAGACGCATGACCAGACCGATACTGCGTGGGGCGCATTCCGCGTCGGCCACTGTCGAGAGCGCGTGCACTTGGCCGACACTCCTGCTGCCCTTCGGCCCAGACGGCGCCTGTACTGAGATGATACCGGCGGCCGTACTGTCCCCTTTTTGCTAATCCACGCAACTCACGTCACTTTCTAGTTATCCTATGCAGACAGTTATACTATAAGCAAACTTAAATTGTCCCTCTTTCTTGTGACTAGAGAATGACACTGCGATAAATGACGTTAGCTGACGTGATTAAGGACGAAAGACCTTTGCAAACGTGCGCCCTTCGCAGATGCAAGCATTCGCTTTCTCGAAGAGATGGTACACGCTTCAAAAACTCGATCAAGGACTCCCAGAGTCGAATATCGCAGTCGAACACCCTTCCAGGAGTCATCTAATATTCTGATCCGAATCCGGCTTACAGTGTGATGAAGATCTCTGGGGAGAAATCCGACATTAGATGTGAAAGTTCTACCCCTAATACAACACGATGTCACTGCGATATTAAAAAAGGCAAAATAAGCTAAAAGCGCGACTGCTCACAGTAAATAGCGTCCGATGAACAGGGCTGCCAGAACATAACGGTTCGACATTTCTCTCAGTTGAGATAATACGCCGATCCATTCTGGAACGCGACGAGAGCGCGGCAAAGCAAACGCTGCAATCGAACGGGTCATCAGCGGGCCGTGCAAACGACACATCCCTTCTCCAATTTGTCTACCATGGCTGCCGAATCCACGTTTATCGTTTATCGTGGATCCAATGAACGGGTGCATAATGTTGAGGCGTAGTGCCAGTTTGCTACTCGTACTTTCGAATAGCTTCAAGGCACAGTGTTATGCTTTTAGAGCTTTTAAATGATGTTTATTGAACACTAAAGCGTATGGGAGGCAAAATGGCTAAGAGCTTGAACATGAGGCTAAGCAATCGGTTGAGGTGGTATCATTTTGTTTTAAACTCGATCATTTTCCGCAGCTACCTACTGATGAACTTTCAAAGACATTTCGCCATCACTTTTAATTTTCATACAATCACTGATATCGGCCAAGGATTCTTCCAGCACATTCCCCGGACTCTAAATCATCGAGTACAGACATTTCGTTCAACTTGCTTTGTGATGCGCATTCCCCTTTAAAACGTACGCCGACAAAAACTACCGAACCAGTTTGATCGTCAACATTACGGCAGCGAATTACCTGTAACTTTGTTGCGCAGCCTTTGTCAAGGTTGTGAAACACCGTTTCGGGGCTGCATTAAATAAGTTAACTAAATGACATATGTCAGCACCTCTTGCTCGCATTAAGTCTAGAAATGTCACCCGGACCTCCCTCGTAAACATTTTAGAATGCTACTTGGCGAGAACATTGTACATTGTTTTTGAAACTGCGGTGGGCACTGTTTATTCCAGAGTCCCCCAGACACACTCTATCATCAGAACCAGATACTGCGCGCGCTTATCATGCCGCCACCTCACAGCCTATGTTACTAGACAGGCGGTGGGAAATATAGGAGTGCGTGCGCGAGTTGTCCTCTCTGCGTGCGTCGACCGCAGTCAACACAGCACTAGCCATGAATACCATCGCTATTGTCTTCTGCTGCTTTGCTGCGTCGAATGCGGCGAAAATTCTGTTGACGACGATGCCGCAGGGACGAAGCCACGCCGGCACTTTCATGCCGCTTATGCATCGCCTCGTGGAAGATGGACACGAAGTGACTGTCTTCTTTGAGATCTTTCGACCCGAACTTCCGCTCGGCGGCGGCGTCAAGGAGAATCTCATCTTGATCAAAGGTATTACTGTAACGAAAATCTGTGCTAATGAAGGATCTTTTTCTGATGTAATGCCTCATCTTGTTCGACCTGTTCACTGTTTAAACTTATCGGATCATTCAGACGTGATTTATTCGAGATTATTTACTGGATATTCCCAAATTACCAAAATACTCTTTCTGCATGCATAAAATTCCATCAAATGTTTTGGATTAAAACGGAGCATGAAACAAGGACTTATTTTTTGCTATTGACGGTATGCATTCAGAACTTACAGTAAATAATTATTGATCACCAAAGGTGGTCTGAGAGTGCTAAAAGCTTTTGCTTGACTAATTAATTGATATCTTAACTTCTGGCAATTATTTCTTCCTCCTTTTTCATTAAAGTTTTCTCTCAATTTTTTCTTTTGATGGTTGGATAATCCGATTTTGCATATAACTGGAAGAGGTAAACGGCAAACTGATGAGAGTTGGATATTTTCGGGAGGTAATTTGTGAATCATTCCCAATAGCTTTCATCGTAAATTGTGATCAATGCGCTTAATTCTGTCACCCTTGCGAATGTATTTAATGCAAATTTGACGAAATTAAAAAAGTGACGAATATGAATGTTAGAAAGTGTGTTAATATTTCTCTTCCTTAAGGCAATGACATGTCGGTGGATAATGATCCAATGTTCAACGATATTGTGTGGAGCGGCTCAATGCGTGGGTTGTCAATGGCAATCCCATTCTATCAAGCGAGCATTACGTGCAGTGCTTTGTTGGAAAAGCAGCCCGAGGATTTCTACCGATTATCCAATCAGACATTTGATCTCTTCTTGACCGACTCTCTGTTCTCCCCTTGCGGCTATGCACTCGCACTGCTCAGCAAAAAGCCCTATGTTATGATGCATTCCTCTGATTTCGAGACCTTTTACAGCTACTTGAAAGGATACGGCAGGTACGTTGCAGGCATCTTTAATACTGTCCACTATTGTTGCAACTACAGTAGAAGTCGTTAATGTTGTCATTTTGCTTATATTGATAACTTTTGCCGGTCCCTCAAGTACGGGCGTAAACGGATTTTACTGCAAGTTAAAAGTTTAGTTCGAAGAGCGGATATTGTTAATGATTTTTACTTGAAAGCTGATTATGCGGCAAACTGTACCAATTCGTGCGAGAATCCTACAGTTTATCTCAGTTTGATCATCATTACTACGAAATAATATTCTTTTCAATGTGCACCCCGCTGTTTAACTACACTATTCAGGAACTTCGCGACGGTGACGCCTTTCTTTATTAATTACGAGTATCCTGAATTCGACGTCGACAAATTCTATGATCGATTTGGAGCTGTGGCCGATTTTATGGAAACTATGTTTGCTGCAGTAGTATTATCGAACTACTTCATGCAGTGGGCCATCAATCCTATTGTTGATAATCGCTATTCCTTGAATAGTTATGTCGACCAAACATCATTCAGCTTCTACGACATGCCGGAAAGTGTCGCTTGGCCTATGCCGGTTGCTAATGACGTGAGATATCCGATTTAATTTGGTGTTACTTATTGTTTACAGCAAAAAATGTACTATAGAGTTCGGTTTTATGGAAGGACGATGCTTTACCTTGACCAGTTTTTAATTAAAAGTAAAAATATAGTGCGGTAAATAATAGGAAATCTCGCCCGGCACTAAATTTGGCAACTCTACGCTCGCTTTTCGGTGCTGTAACATTATTTAAAACTAAGAATAATAGTTTTCTGGTTTTTTATGTGCGTGCATTGATAGAAATTGGCGCTATCGAGTTTCGAAGCAATTTGCCGAATTCAGTCAAAGATTTATTTTTAATGATCGAAATTATTTTGACTGTACCTCTAATTGCAGCTCGTATCATTCGGCGCTCACTGCAAGACGGCACAGCCGCTGAAGGATGAATTCGAACGCTTTGTAGCTGATCCAAAATCGAAAGGCACCATTATCATTGCTTTTGGAACAATTTGCAAATGGGAGTTTGCTCCGAAACGCATCGTCGACGCATTCGTCGATGCCCTCAATCGACTATCGGAATACCGTATAATCTGGGGGTACAAAGGCCCCAAGCTGGATGGGCTGAAAAGTCATGTAATGGTCCATCCATGGATTCCGCAAGAGTCCATTTTGCAAGATAAACGAACAAAGTTGTTTGTTAGTCATGGTGGACTGAAGAGGTACGTTTCTTGATCATATAATTTTGACCCGGAATTTTGTAAACTCTAATTGCGTGATTGCTTTAATTTGCAGTTTCAAAGAAGCCGTGTGTTCCGAGACGCCTGTCGTCTACATGCCTATGTTTGCGGAACAACTGCGAAATTCGTGGCTCGCACGCTCCCTCCATTTTGCCGAATTCTTGAACAAAAAGAACTTGACGGCCGATTACATGGAGAAGCAGATGCGAACAATTTTGGACGACAATAGTTATCAGAAGAGCGTTTCGAAGCTGAGACAGTTTTACAATGATCGACCGAGCAAGCCACTCGATGCAGGCTCGTTCTGGTTCCGCCGCTTACTGAAATACGGCGGCAGGATGCCCGAATACTTCTACCGGGTCGGCGCAAAGCTCAACTCATTTGTCTACTTTCATATGGATGCCTTGTCTCTGATCGCCGTCTCCATGTACTTTGTTGCTTCGTAAATCATTACTTATCTAGGAAGAGCTCTGATTTGCATGAAATATGTTCTTATGAGCTTGTAAAGCGTAGACATAGAGATGTTGAATAGTGGTTAGGATGATATGATGGATACATGAGAGCTTATTTTATGCGGGTTAATTATTGAAATAACATTTGATAGCTGAAATTTGTGTATCATTTGTACTTGTGAATGCCACTTTGTGCATTGCATAAAATCTAACCTTCCGAAGTGCCACATATTCTCGTTATCCTTTAAGCACAAGCAGCCTAAAAATTCCGAAGCAGTTTAATCGTCAACTTTACGGCAGGTACCTACCATTAACTTTGTTGCGCGGTCTTTTTTTCAAAGATTATAAATGACCGCTTCGAGGCTGAATTTATATAGAAAGCGGTGCCCAGAACTTACACCCCACCAAAATTAAAGGACGCTCGCTTGGTGCTAAGAGCAGAAAGTGATTTAATGTTCCACTCTGTGTCCTCTCAACACGATACACTGCTCGATACACAAAATCACTTATTGCACTTAGTGCTAATTAAGATTGTTTAATTTTGGTGGGTGTTAGTTCTGGCCAGGAAGAAAAGCAAACTACAATGAAACTTAGATAAGTGCACATCGATCGGGCAAGAAAATTGTGTGCATTTATCCGGGTTTCACTTATCCGGGTTTCATTGAATATGACACTTGTCAGCGCATCTTCTATGCTGTGTAGTCCAGAAATGTATTGCGGATTTCCTATGTAGATGTTTTAGCATGCTACTTGGCGAGTACATTGTATTTTACTTGTGAAATTGCGGTCTGCACTGTTTACTCGAATGACTTGCAGACACACTCAACCAGCAGAACTAGATATTGGGCACGCTTATCACGCCACCACCTCACAGCCGATGTTACTAGACAGGCGGTGAGAAAGAAACGAGTGCGTGCGCGAGTTGTCCTCTCTGCGCGCGTCGCCCGCAGTCGACACCGCAGTAGCCATGAACGTCCACGCCATCGTCCTCTTCTGCTGCTTTGCTGCGTCGAATGCGGCGAAAATTCTGTTGACGACGATGCCGCAGGGACGAAGCCACGCCGGCACTTTCATGCCGCTTATGCATCGCCTCGTGGAAGATGGACACGAAGTGACTGTCTTCTTTGAGATCTTTCGACCCGAACTTCCGCTCGGCGGCGGCGTCAAGGAGAATCTCATATTGATCAAAGGTATTACTGCCGCGAAAATCTGTGCTAATGAAGGATCTTTTTCTGATGTAATGCCTCATCTTGTTCGACCTGTTCACTGTTTAAACTTATCGGATCATTCAGACGTGATTTATGCGAGATTATTTACTGGATTTTGCCACATTACCAATATATTCTTTTTAGACAATTATGTCGTCAATATTTTTTGGATTAGAAGGGAACATGAATCAGGGAATATGATGGGGACTTTTTTTCGTTTTTAATGGACAATTTCGATGGACAATTAAATTTAAATTTTCTTAAATAATTTGAACTTCAAAGATAAACTGAGAGCGCCAACAGCTTTAGCGCTTTAACATTAATTAATAGTTTAATTTCGTGCAATTTTGCTTCTTCCACTTTAAAGTAAATCCTCTCTCAGTCTTTTCTTAAGATGATTGAATGACCCCGATTTTGCACGAAATTCAAAAGGGTAAACACAAAACTGATGACAGTTGGATATTTTCGGGAGGTAAGTTGTGAATCATGTCCAATAGCTTTCATCGTAAATTGTGACTTCTGCGCTTAACTTTGTCACCCTTGCGAATGTGTCAAATGCAAAATTGAGGAAAATAAATTAAAAAAGTGACGAATAGGAATATTAGAAGGTGTGTTAATATTTCTCTTCCTTAAGGCGATGACATGTCGGTGGATAACGATCCCGTGTTCACCAACCTTATATGGAGCGGTTCAATGCGCGGCATAACAATTGCGATTCCATTCTATCAAGCGAGCAAGACATGCAGTGCTTTACTGGAAAAGCAGCCCGAGGATTTCTACCGATTGTCCAATCAGACATTCGACCTCGTCTTGACTGACTCTTTGTTCTCCCCTTGCGGCTATGCACTCGCACTGCTCAGCAAAAAGCCCTATGTTATGATGCATTCCTCAGATCTCGAGCCCGTGTACAGCTATTTGAAAGGATACGGCAGGTAGGTTGCTGTCAACTTTAATACAGTGGAACCCGGATAAGTGCACAAATTTTTAATGCTTTTCCATGCCCCGAAATTTTTTTGCCCTTTGTTTTGTACATTAGTCGGGCTAAAGGGCGACCGGTACGCGGAGGTTACCGTAATCGGAGGCGCGTGATTTGAACTGCATTGCGTTAGAGTTTGTGCCCAAAGCAATGCCGTACGGTGCTATTTGAATGCAAACTTTGTAATCAGGCGAGAATCGCTTTAGGACCTCTCGCGTACCGGTCGCCCTTTAGCCCGACTATTTGTACATGATATAAACCCGGATAAGTGCACATCCCGGATATGTGCACAAAATATTTTTGTTGGATCGATGTACACTTATCCGATTTTCACTGTACTGTCCACCAGTGTTGCAACTTCAGTACAATTTGTGTACACCTATTTCTCTTAGATTAGTATTATCCTTATACCAATGATTCTGATCGGTCTCCCAAGGTCCTCTATTAGCAAAGTTCATTGGATATCACACCCTTAGTTCATAGAGCGGAACTCGTTATTGACTGTTACTTGAAAGCAGAAAATGAGGTGAACTGTACTATTTCATTTTAGAACCTTATTTCCTATCCCATCTTGATCATCATTGCTGTGAAGTATTATTCTTTCCAATAATTTTCTACACACTGTTAAATCATACTATTCAGGAACTACGGAGCGGTGGCTCCTTTTAGTATTGCATATGAATACCCTGAATTCGATGTCGACAAATTCTATGATCGATTCGGAGCTTTGGTCGATTTTCTCGAAACTACTTTCTCTGCGATTGTACCAGCCAACTACTTCATGCAGAGAGCCATCAACCCAATTGTTGACAACCGCTATTCCTTGAACACTTACATCAGCCAATCATCGTTCAGCTTCTACGACATGCCGGAAAGTGTCGCCTGGCCTATGCCGGGTGCTAATGATGTAGGATTTTAGTTTTACTTCATAGTATTTATTTTTTTAAATTCTGTCATAGGGTTCTGTGTCCTTATGGTGACAAGATGTTTCACTTATACCATTTTTATTAAAAGTTAAATTTTGATTTTGCAATATTTTAAAATTTGAATGTGGTTTTATTCGGCTTCGTTTATTTTTGAGGTATCATAATGTGCGGTGTAGCCAGTGGGAGTGAGTGATGTCCGCGGTGACTGCTCACTGGAGTTCATACTTTCTGTCTATTCGCTCTACTCTACCCCTGCCCCCTCGTTTTTCTTTTTCTCCTTACCTCTTCTTTGCAAAATTGATCTTCTTGTTACTACTTATTGCAGCTCGTATCATTCGGCGCTCACTGCAAGACGGCACAGCCACTGAAAGACGAATTCGAACGCTTTGTTGCCGATCCAAAATCGAAAGGCACAATTCTCATTGCTTTTGGAACGATTTGCAATTGGGAGTTTGCTCCGAAACGCATTGTGGACGCATTCGTCGATGCCCTCAATCGACTATCGGAATACCGTATAATTTGGGGATACAAAGGCCCCAAGCTGGATGGGCTGAAAAGTCATGTAATGGTCCATCCATGGATTCCACAAGAATCTATTTTGCAAGATAAACGAACAAAGTTGTTCATTAGTCATGGTGGACTGAAGAGGTACGTTTCTTGATCATATAATTTTGACCCGGAATTTTTTAAACTCTAATTGCATGATTGCTTTAATTTGCAGTTTCAAAGAAGCCGTGTGTTCCGAGACGCCTGTCGTCTACATGCCTATGTTTGCGGAACAACTGCGCAATTCGTGGCTCGCACGCTCCCTCCATTTTGCCGAATTCTTGAACAAAAAGAACTTGACGGCCGATTACATGGAGAAGCAGATGCGAACAATTTTGGACGACAGTAGCTATCAGACGAGCGTTTCGAAGCTAAGACAGTTTTACAATGATCGACCGAGCAAGCCACTCGATGCAGGCTCGTTCTGGTTCCGCCGCTTACTGAAATACGGCGGCAGGATGCCCGAATACTTCTACCGGGTCGGCGCGAAGCTCAACTCATTTGTCTACTTTCATATGGATGCCTTGTCTCTGATCGCCGTCTCCATGTACATTGTTGCTTCGTAAATCATTACTTACCTAGGAAGAGCTCTGATTTGCATGAAATATGTTCTTTTGAGCTTGTAAAGCGTAGACATAGAGATGTTGAATAGTGGTTAGGATGATATGATGGATACATGAGAGCTTATTTTATGCGGGTTAATTATTGAAATAACATTTGATAGCTGAAATATGTGCATTATTTGTACTTGTGAACGCCACTTTGTGCACTGCATAAAATCTTACATTCCAAAGTACCAAATATCCTCTTCGTCCGCCAAAGTAGAGACAACGGGCTCGCAACATAGTCAAGTCGTAAAGCTGAGTAATCCTTAGCGATAATCAGCTTCGTACTTCTTAATGAACTAAAAATTGCGCCTAACTTTGAAAGAATTATATGTATGATTCTTTCATCAATCCGTAGTCATCCTATTTATTAGACGTTCACGTGGTACAGATTCTTTAGTCGCCTATTTAGTCGAGAACGGTTCAGTGGCATGGTACAGACACACTTTTTGTAAGAATCGAGCATTTTATAATTTCATTGGCATAGTTCAAAAATTAATTTTCAGATTTAATTGAAACTTATCATTCTGGGATAATTTAGGACGAGATATCCAAAAATTGTGTGAGTTTTTAGAAAATATTACCATGTTGAAATATGTCAGCGAAATAAAAATTTGATTAACAAATTAACAAAAATTTAACGCTAGGGTAAGGAGAGTGTAACGCTGTATGATTTACTCAAAGTGGACTACCCGGTAAAAATTTATTCAAAAATTAAAGTCGCGTAAAAATACTTTGAACACCCTGTATTTTCAAGAATATGAGAAAATTCTCGGCAATCTCGACTGGAATATCATCAGAATAGAAAAATTCATCAAAATCTAAAATTTATTTTAACATTGTGCCAAGGTTCTGAACAGAACTCGATGATTAGAAACCTCTGTATTAAATGTTGATCTGATGCAAATTATTCTTGTCCTTATGAAGATATCTTTAAGCCTATTTTTGACGATACCGAACACAACTTATAGAAATAACGATCTGTAGTTAAAAAGAGAAAATATTGGTTATTCTTTCTCTATCATGCGTGATGAAGTAATTTTGCATGCGATGGCTGCACAGTCTTTCGAGGATGTGGTGCACAAAGGCGCTTTTATTTGCTTATGTCGTTTAATAAAGGCAATACTTGAGCAGCTGACAATCCGAAATCAATTATTTACCCATGTAGCAATTGCAATAAGTTATTATCCGTCAGTAACAATTAAAATAAATAAGTAGTTTGCATACTACTGGTGCATGTAGCAAAGGTGAGCATTTTACCAATGCATAAGTATATTTTACATTCTTTTGTGGTGAGAATTTTCGATGCTACCTCTCAGGGGCCGGCTTCATAATACTGTTATGATCATAGCTGTTTCGTGAAATTGACCCCAAGAATGATAGTATGAAAATAAACTTTGAGGGTGACAGTTACAAAATGAGCCTTCGATACCTCTCATATCGCATTCCTGCTCCTTTCTGGTTTCTCAATAATCACTTCTCAACAATTTAATTCTGATTTGTCAGATATGAGCACGTCCAGCGGGTGCAAGTATGAATCACGAGAGTGATTAGACCCGACAGGCTAATTATTATGATCTCGTCCGATCGAAGTGGCTTGATTCTGTCTGATCCTTTGATGAATCACGAGGTTGGAATATTGCATTTTTCCTCCCTCGAAATCGGAAAGCATGCCATTTGACGCCGAAGCCGTAGATTAGTGGATTTATAACAACACTCGTTTTTCCGCATAGAGCGCCTTAAAAATTGTTGTCAGTGAAGATAAATCATTGAAATTACTCTATGTGCGGGCGGATGATGTTAATAAGAACGATCAATTTCTGAGCGCTATAAACCCGAATCTGATAATATTTTACGTGCACGGCGTATTAAACCTGCTGTGCCACTTTCAGCGCCGTCATGAAAAGTTGAGCTTTCGTGGAATCTTGGAGTTACAGATGAACAACCTGAACCGGCGCCTGACCTGTTTAACAAGCTATCTCAGAACCCAGTTATCAGTTTGTTCTGTTTTTACTGTTTTACGTCAGTTCTTCTTCCATATGTTCCATAAAAATGTTGCGCCCAACATTAACTACTCAATTCCTATTGTGAAATTAAATTTTATGAAAATAAGTGGTTAGAGAGTTTCATGAATCTGGTCCTTAGATTAAGCTATTGTCGTCAATCCCAAGTCCAGTTATAATGGCACATAGTGTTTGAGGATGAAAAACCAGGGAGATTTAACTCTGGTCTGGAACGTTTGTACGAGAGAGGGCACAGGGATATGAGGAGTGCGCACTCCTAGACACCCGATTTGTACCCCCAGGGGCTAATTTCACAGAAGAAATGTGAAATGTAGTAACATCAAAATATATTACAATCAGAGTGCAGATTGGTCACCATGCGCAACTGATCAATTGCTTCTCTGATGTAAATACATTTCACATATTATGAAATTGGCTCCAGACGCTGCATGGCGCCCAGTGCCGCCACACACCTCAATATATCATGTCCCTCTATGGTTTCAACATCTTTTCCTGATAGATCCATGCCCCTTATACTCGCACGCCCATCTTTTCCACTATAACTTGCTTCTAATACTTATCTCCCCCTCTATCCAGTTAGCTACTTAAATTTTCTCCTTTCTTTCATTTACTATGCAAGGTGTAACAACAATCATTAACTTGCCTAAAGTGACAAGTATAGGCGACGGTGGTACATCGGAAAAGAAAGGCCAAATGACAGATAAAATGGCGATTGGCGTCCAGAATAAAATAAACGTCCCACAAATAACCAGCGTCAGAATGGCGATTCGTACTTGACGGCTTCTTTCGCGGCTAAGTCGTTGTGCATTCGAAAGTGTTGCTCGCAAACTGGTAGTCGTCTCGCATTCTGTCGATAGCGTTCCATTGCCAGAGAGCACTGAGCTGTTTTTCCTCTAAAGCGCATTTTTCAAGTCACATTTCAACAGGAGCTTACTGATATTCTAGTATTTTTAATTATTTGCGCGCAAATGTGGTTTTCCCATTGTTTGACTCCTTAGATCAGTTTGCAAAAAACTGTTGACAATTAAGAACCGATATCTGAACTCTTAAGATTAATATAAACAGCAGAGGTCAGTTCTGTGAAATCAGTTTTGTAGGGATGAAATGCGCGATACGCAGCATTCTTTGCTATAAAATCTCCAAAATTTGTCCAAGCTCCCCTCCAACAATAGTAGTACAACATTTTGGGACTGCGCTAAGTACAATGCCGAAATTGTTGTTCAATTGAATACACAGAAGGCGGGAAAGGACGAATTTTCAAGTCATAATTCAACGAACGAACGGTACTTGCAAATATATTTGAATAATTCGAAAATTTAAACTTGCAATAGACGCCTACATTATCACTTCGCCAATAAATTAAGAAACAAACCTTTCGTATCAGTGAATTTATTTTTAGGCGACTGAGATTAGAGTTATTGAAAAAACCATCTTCGTTCGTGCTGGTGCGAACAGCGTAGCCATCACTGCGTCTCACAAGAAAGAAAATGGTTGTATAGCTAAGAGTAATCGTCAGCACCGGAAGTAAATACCCGCACAACAAAAGGAATATCGTATAGGAACGCGTGTTAACGTCGCGACCAGCAAAATCTAGCCTGAAACGTGAACAACTCTTGATATCGGCCAACTCGGCGTCACGGTATATGATGAATAGCTTACATGCAGTAAAACTGCTGTTGAACTTTTCTGAAACGACTCCAGCCGAGTAATGGCGGACAAGCCATAGCAAAGGACAACAAATATATTACGCCAATCACAGTCCACTTGTATGAAAGCAAAATTTTCTTGTCCAAAAACGGTCGCCATACTACAATGCAACGTTCAATTGAAATGACAGTTAGTTGAAATATTGATCCAATAAGAAGCACGGATATGATGAAAGCTTCAGTTATGCACCCTGAATTACGCAGGAGGAAAATATATCATTTTTATCAGCGGCAGTGATAGCTTAATTGCTTCATTCATGTGAATAGGAAAACTGTGAAGTTCCGCGACAAACGATATAGTTAAAGAAAAGCTGAACACATATTCGACACTTCGATGCTAATATCACGCTATTTTGCAATGAAAAAATTACAATTTTACGAATTTTGAACTTTTTTGCGCAATTTTCTCGAATTTATGTTCAACTTTTCTAAAATGCGCTTTGGACGCAAAAGTACTTAATTTGAACATATCAACGAGCCAGTGATCATCTTCTATGACGATCTTTCAGCACTGCATTTGGGGTATAATTTAGGGACTTTTCGTAAGCTCGATTAGCAGTCCGTTGATATCTCAGCGATTGTTTTAAGTTTCTCAAGTGCAAGGTGTTCAGACCCCGTGTCAGCATAAAAACCGCACGAAATGGACAAGGAGGGTGAGTTCTTCTCCCGTTGCACATTTTTTTCATAATTTTAAGTGCCCATCCCGAAATGATCGATGGACAGTCCAGTGACTGCGACCCATCGAAAGGCGTTGACTGCGACCCACGTGACATAATTCTGCTAGCAAAATTTCTTCTTACCGTATGTTATCAAATCTTTCCCGCGGAAAATGTAATAACATGCTAATCCATACGATAAAGAACTCAGTAGTCCCATGAATGACAAATTTAGGATAAAGAGATGACGTTTTCGCTCTCTCGGCGATCTGAAATGCATCCAATCGCTAATTATTAATATTATACGGGCTTTGTCCATTTATATACTGTTATATATTTATTGTTATAAACTGACCCCGTTCGGTAAACACGACCCATGCTTTTCTATTTGCGAACAAATCAGAGATGCGGAAAATCGTCGATTTCTAAGACGACCCCATAAATTTATACTTGGAAAATGCGGCACTTGGAAAACATGCGAAAAGTGGGAAAAATAATAAATTTACTAATAAAATAAAAATTATGCCTCGTGTGTACGAATGCAACGCTTTGCAGTGCAAGCAGTTATTAAGAATTTATGATACTTTCTTTTAGTAATTGTTTAAATTACTGTATCCCATCGCGCTGCCAGGGGTCAATTTCATAACACAAATGCTGAACTGCACTAATATCTAAATGTATTCACACCAGAGCAGTGATTGCTCAGTTGCGCGCGGTGACCAATCGGCGCTCTAATGTAGATACATTTTGATGTTAATACAGTTCACATTTGTTTTATGAAACTGGCTGCAGGTCGAAACATCAACCCTGCCTAAATACGGAGCGTTTTATAAAAATAACGCTTATAGAAGTATAGTTTTTAAGCAGCTCATACCTTCCGAATTTGTATAGAACAATCGAATTCGTTGCAATACCGGTGACCGCGATCAGCGTCAGAGAGATACCCAGCAGCGACATTTTCGTTCTGTCATCAAACTTCCTTCTTTTCAGCTGTTCCCTTTAAATATTCGACTCGTAGGCGAGTCTTATTTTAGGAAATTCGATCAACGGCGAGAAGTGGATCAGGAAGTTGCGTTCTACGCACATATGAAACGAACCAGTAATGAGAACACGACGGCTGGTTTGACGCGCATCAGCGATCAAAGCCTTGTCAAAGGCTCGAGGCTCTTAGCAACAATAAGAGAGACGCCATCACACTTTCACTCCTATTAGAGTGGCTAATCCGGTCTGCTCCGCCAACAAGTAATAGGTTTGTCCTCAGTTCTAATTGATTTATTAGGGTTCGTTAATTATGCCAATATTTTACACTGACTCTGAAAAAGATATCATTTTCAATGTAACGCGCAGCAGCGTTGTCTTATAGTAAACTATGGCATGACATTTATTGTTTCCGCGTTTCGTCTTCCGACGTCTTATACGCGTGCTTCCGTATTTTGGCTGGGACTGGACCTAGAGGTCCTTTGGGCTGAGACGTCCAAAAGGTCACGTCAGCCTATTTAGAGGAAGAACGCGCTGTACGGTGTAGCTAATTAAGCCATGGCGCGAACAATAGAGCGAAGAAAGCTCCACAGGGCGGTTTCAACAACGCTGACTATTTTTCGCATCGCTTAAGACGGCCCCGCGCTTTTATCCGCCACATATATATCACTCTTTATTTACCACAGAAGGACAGTGTTAATGCGCGCCACGCTGTAAGCTCAGTGTAATATGACAGCATTAACATATATTAACGGCACGCCGTATGCCCAGTTTTACTTGGGGCGAAAATTCGAGCGGTTCTGAATGACGCCAAATATCAAGCAAGGGCATCACCAGTTCGAAAGATTTTCAACGATCATCCAGTGCAGACAATTGACGAGGAATCTTTTTGGTTTCGGAGGTTACTGAGATACGGCGGAAAGTTGTCGGATACCGTATTTTAAGAAAAAGTGGCACTGTGCCATTATTGTTGCCTGTGTCATTATTTCTTAATATACGGTATGTTCTACCGGCGCGTTACTATCGAACAGAGCTCATTGGTTTGCTTTCACGTTGATTTGAGTTTAGTTGTAACTATCACAATTGTTATCAATGGCAAAATGTAAAAATTATATCATATTAGCACCATCCAGAAGCAAACGTTCCGTTAAAATATTTCGGATTGCCGCGGTCGTCGAGGGGCTTGTGAATGGACGGGACCGCCGATAAGGCCCATTTGCGAAGTCGCAGCATTAGTTGATGCACGATTTTTGGCTTTCTCTTCGATAGGTCGCGGCGTTCATACGGATCCTCTTAAATTATGGGGTATCAGTACTATTGCCGTGTCTAATCTATGGCAACTATTCAGCGTATAGTGATATATCATTAAGGTCAAACTTAAATGTTAGATGTAAGAGGAACTCTGACATAAGAAGTATTTGAATATTCCCATTTCTGTCCCTCAGTATACAAGAGAACTCGCATAAAAGAGATTATTCGACTCGATTTTATTAATAAAAGAACACGTGAGAAGTTTAGATTCTTAAGAGCAATGCGGTGAAAGTTTAGGCTTGGCATGTTATTCGGACCTTTGATGTTGAAGAGCCAGAATGTCTTATTGTTTTTATTGAAAGGTTCCGCAGCTGATGATGCGGTAGGTGGGATCCAGCCGGATGGTGCGCCGGGATTGCCAACTATCAATTTGTAGTCACCTTCACTGAAATTGACACATAAAGAAGGTAGCTTGCACGGTCCTTTTTCTTACCGAATAGCCGCCGATTTACCGTCAATATTGTAAACAAAACGCTCGCGAAGCTTTTCATTTGAATTGTTGACTATCATCGGCCATTGGTTGATACCGTCACCTGCAAGTTTATAAATTATTCAAGGACTTGTTCCATAAACTATTGCAAATGCAGAATTGCGGAATGGTAAATGATTGATCAGGAAATCAATAATAATCGGAAAGTGTTTAATCACCGCGCATCTGATTCCGCAGTTGCAATTGTATTATCAAATAGGCCCATGTTACCTGTACCATTAAACTATCAAGGTTTGATAATTGAGCCATTGAGTCTCAAATCGGCGTAATTTACGCATTATCGTATGCAAAATTGATACTCGGAGAAGGTTTGTGCACTCTTTCTCAGTTCTCAGTAGTTTAATATAAAACGTTCCCGTATGACCCATGAAAACATCAATTTACCGTAAGAGTCTATACGTTCTCCCACCATGCCAAGTATTGTAGCATACCAATCGACGACGTTGAAAAGGCTGAATCATATGTATAATATGGACTTACATAACTGTAGACATATTAAGAACAGAAACGTACGGCGTGCGAACGGCGTTGCGACTGATATCCGCAAATGAATGAACGAAGCTGTTGACTCTCATACCGCCTTCCCAAAGCGTGTTCTTGTTGCCGCGTAGTGGGAAATTGTTACCGCCCTCTATCGTTTCGCCTCCATTCTTAATTGAGATTTTTGAGAAGCGTAATTTAGTCAGTTGATAGAACGCACGTCGCTGCTGAATATTATGATGGTATCGTTGTACAGATTGAGCGCCTTCAATTCTGCTACGACTTGGCCTATTGCCGCGTCCATTGCATAAACCATTGCTGAAAAAGCATCAGATTCAGTAGCCGGTTTAAGTAGGGTGGGAGTCCCTGTTGTGGATGTTCGAATTGGGAATCCCCATTGGAAAATTTTCGATTTGATCTCTACGGAGAACAAATTTATCCTCATCTTCCAGACTCTAGCTAAGCACTTGCGTGTGGCGTATTTCCGAAGCTGAATGTATGGCATTGCAAGGCGTTGCAAAACAGTTCCGTACATAATGACGGAGGTATGAATTTTATAGGTTCCTTCTAGAAGTTGAATGAGATTAAGACCGCTGGAAGGGTGCGCCACTCGCAGAAAAGTTAATGGGATCCAAATTCGATTTTCCAGTTATCCTCATCTTTCATAAGCATTGCAAAGGATTTGCAAAACTACGAATTACCGCAGTATATCTGCCTATTCTTTCGAGTGATCTTCGAACATTTCTCTTCCATATATCTTGACGGAGGCATTTGCAGGGG
>NIUQ01001728.1:0-27553 GCA_002796945.1 Plectus sambesii
TGTGCATCCTTGTAGAGCTTTACGGGTCTTCGCGCGCATATTTCAGCATCGCTTGTTTAGCAATACTTGCCCTAACTGAAATCTCCTGCGATCTTTTTTTGCTTTCATTGAGATAGATCTCTGCAGTATATTGTATCTACAATGATAGTTTCGTCTCGTATACGTATGTAACATGTCAATAAATCGCTGAAAGAAAAGTCCGGGATTCCGCTCTCTGATCGCGATGTTGTCTGGTCATTGGTGCCAGTGTATACACTATCGAACCAGTTATTTACAAGTTATTGAGTGACTCATTTAAACTGAATCACGTTGTAGGCGAGGCGAGCGTATTTTTCAGCTGTCCAGTGGACTGCGTTCAGCGGATTAGTCCTAAACTACGCCATAGAGTGCGATGGCGGCGCGAGAGAAGTGCGTATCGTGCGGTCTGTTGTCGGTGGGCGGGCTACTAATCGTGCTGGGGGCCATTATGCTGACCGTCTTTCCCGTCATCATTCGGGATCAAGTCCGTAAAGTGAGCGTTTTTAAATTTTGCGAACACCTCGTGATGGCATTCGTTATATATACAACATTTAGCGTGCCGCACTTGGGCTCAATCCGAACGGTACGTTAAACGAAATGACTGCCAAGTGGGCTGACCCGGCTTTTCACCTCAAAATGGAGGTATGGATGATCAGCGTGGTCAACTCTGAGGCCGTCGTGAACGGCGCCAAGCCCAGAGTCATTCAGAAAGGACCTTTCACCTTTCGGTCAGCATTTCTCATCATTGTTGTCATTCTTAAATGTTACTATTTCAGTGAGAAAATGCATAAGGAGGGCATAATGTTTATCGACAATCAAACCAAGATTTACTACCGCAACAAGAAGACGTACACGTTCGAACGCAATGAGTCCTGCGCCGACTGCGACCTTGACTATAGGGTCACCATACCGAGTATTGTATTTCAGGTTCGATTTATTTCATTTAGGTGCTCAACATATGATGTTCTTTTTCTTCAGAAAGCGATCAGTTTTGCCGCCACTAAAGGTGGGGTGATTCGAGCGGCATTCGAAGTGCTACTTAAAATGGTGTCCGAAACGCCATTTGTCACCGTCACCGTCGGAGAAGCTCTATTTGACGGCTATTCGGACAAATTAATCACCGCTATCTGTAATCATCGTGGACTTGAAGTTATGTGCGAAAAATTGGCCCATATTCCGAAACGTGTGGGATTCTTTTACGGGGTATGTTTGGTTGATATTATGAAAATTGCATCGATCGCCGAATTAATCGTTGCAGCAAAACGCAACGGACGATGGCGTGTATTTCGCTCACACTGGACAGAAGCGCATCGAAGATCTCGGACAGATCATCACGTGGAAGAATATGACTATACTGCCGAGCGATTGGTGGAGCTCGAGCGATAGCCTCATCATCAAAGGCACCGATGGCAGCCTGGTTAAGCCCGGCCTCGACCGCAAGGATCTTCTGCACGTTTTCGTCAGCGCCATTTGCCGGTAATTCTGCTTTAAAAATCTTCAATTAACTTCTTCGTTGCTAACTTTCTCGGTGAGGTGTGAATGAGGTAAATGAGAATTAGAAGGCGATTGTTTCGCTTTAATGAAGGTCGAACATGTCATGTCTAGTAATTATTATCTGCGAAGTTAAAGGCGAATCAGATGTATTTACTTCTGCGCCTTATTATTATAATTTATTTACTCATGACAATTGATAAAATTGGAGGTCGACATACCTGAGCTACCAAAGCGACACCGAGTACGAGGGAATACCAGCGTATCGTTACGGTATGTCGAAGGAAATACTCAATGGAAGCCGACCCGAAAACAAGGGCTTCTGCAATCCCGATGAACCTCGTTACTACTCCCTCGCGTCGCAACCCGTAGGATGCCTGCCATCAGGAATGTTGGACATCAGTCGCTGCCAACCAGGTCACCCCTTGCCTACTTACTACTATTCTCACTTTGAATTGGACATTTTCCAAAGTATTTCGGATGCTTTCTACATCAGTTTATACACATTTCTTTAAAATGAAGAACAAGATTTGATTATTAAAGTGTTCAATTTAAAGTGGAAATGGTACAAATGTGTGCAATCTTTAAATGTGATTTAATTTTTTATTGTGTTTAGGCAATCCACCCGTGATCATTTCCCTACCCCACTATCTCTACTCTACCGAAGAAGTACAGAACTCGATTGACGGTCTCGGCAGTCCTAATCTTTCCGAAGATGAGATCTACGTTGATATCGAGCCTGTGAGTAATATCTATTCGTCCAGCTTGCGTTCATTTTTAAGCTTATGTATTGAATTGTACATACGATTAACTGACAGTCATATGATTGTCGAATTTTTCGCTTAGCAGCTTTGCAAACTGAACATCTGCGTGTTGTTATGATCAAGCGTCGTTTTAGACTGCTGGAGTCACCTTACGAGCAGAGCGCAGAATGATGATGAACATTGGCATGTGGAACGCTGATAGAAAAATATCGTGAGTATTTTTACAGTCGTCTTTCGTGCTGGTAGAACATCCTCGCCGCGAGCGAAGCTCCTTGATATCGTCGTAAGATTATTGTAATGATTGTTAGAGCGACATCGTTTACAGAATGGTGGAAAATATGAAGAATGTCATAATACCAGTGCTGATGGTGAACGAGTCAGCCTTCATGGATGACGCGACGCGCGATGAGCTGAAGGGAAAGCTGATCAATCTGCAGAAGGGCATCAATACTGGCGGCATCGTGCTGCTCGTCGCGGGCGCTTTCCTCTGGGCCGTCTTTGTCGTTCTCGCGATCGTCTGGTCCGTGAAGAAACGCGTATGTTGTGCCAGATTAACGACTGGCCGTGATTAAGGATCTTTTTCGCTTCAGAACGAGTCGGAAGACAACCGGCCACTCGTGATACATGAGGAAGTTGTGGTCACTACAAATGATAACGAATCAGACGCGATTCGAATTCGGCCGACGTAAATAAGAAAAGAAGGCAACTGAAGCGTGTCGGCATTTCCCTGAATACTTACCATGCAGTGTGTCTGCACTTTGCACTAATATGTGATTGCTATTGGTCTGTTGACGGGTGGATTACCTATAGTGTACAGTTTCTTTTAATAGTCCAGTTTTACTATCCACTTGTAGTTTCATCGTATCCTGGCGTTCGTTCGCGGACGACGACCAAATGTATCAAGTTGCCATTGTGACCAGTATGTGTACCGCTGTTGTGTCGTACTGTGGAGAACTTCTGAACAATTGCTTCGATGTGTCTTGCTGTTTTAAATGCACCAGTGTGGGCTTTATATCAAAAGAATATTTTACCGAACTGAATCTTTTGATTAATGAATATAAGAATAAATGTTTTATCACATTCGATCGTCCGTTACGATGCATTCAGCGTTTCCAGTCGTCTTCATGGAATATTTTATACAAACTACTGTTCAAAGAAAGTCAGCAAATTACAGAGAGACAATAACCAGCGTTTGCGAGATTTGTGGGCAAATTTCAGATGGATCAGTCATTTCTTAAAGGGTGGAGAGCGTGCTGAACGATTCGTCGTAATCGCCTGATTCCCTCTTTTTAGTCTATGGCGACTGTAGACGACGAAGTCGCCCGTCTTCAGGCCGAAAATGATCGGTTACGGCTCGCGCTCACCGACTTCAATGAGCGAATCGTGTGTGGCCGGCTGACGGGCGAATTGCCCGACAACTTCCTAGAGCAGTTCAGTCAACTTCCTGACCGGCCGTTGGAACAAGTGCTGCGCTTTCTACCTGCCCGTCAGGTGGTCAAAATGCGTCACGTATCGCGCAAATTCAATCATGTATGTGTCAATCATCTGTTACAATTCAATTCACATTTTAAAAATCTGATATTCCTCATTTATAGCTGATCAGAAAATGCAGCAAAACCATGCCGAAAATGAAGAGAGATGGTACAGTCGTGTTAAGGAACAACAATGCTGGAGAACTCACGGTGGACTGGTTTGACGATTGTGGAAGCAAAATCACGACGACGACCACCTCATTGGCTGGCGATGAAGTCGCGTTATCTGAGCTGTTACGCTTCATCCGCATCGGCGGTAGGATGTTCTTCGGCGAAGGTGTTTCGGCGGCTGACGAGGTGCTGGACCAGTTGAGCAAAGCGTGGCTGACGATTCATCCAGAGGTGGTGATCTTCTCGAGCGACCTCTCGCATACGTCTCAAGACTCGTTGAGAGCATTCCTCGTGAAAGTCGAGCCATCCATAAGACGACTCAACTTCCAGAACGTGACTAATATTAGCGATAGTCTGCTGAGCGACGATGTGATTGGTGCTGCTGGTCGGCTGGATGGACTGATGGTGCTGCCAATGTGCTGGGGCTCGGAGCTGCGCGACAGTAATGTCATCAGCGACATTAATATAGGCGACAGAACGCTGCTGGCGATGGCCGATGCGGGCCGTGTATCTTCCTACTTCTTCGTCATGGGTTGTTCGGGCATCACACCCGGCGGTATTCGTGCCTTCGTCGAGGTACATTGCTTAAACTCTACGTTGGGTTTTCGCCAATTGTCATGGTTTACAACTTTTGCCATTAAGAACCAAAATAAGTTTAGTAATCTCACCGTTATTCTCGGCAGTTGATCGCTCGTGTTATAAATTGCTGCAATTTTCGATAAATTAACAGCGTTTTATTTTCGCATCAATCGGCGACAGTGTATTTTTCTTTAAAGAAGTGGACGAAGAAGGAAAGGCCGCAGGTAGATGCGAACTTTAGCGGCTTCGGATGGCCTTTGGAGTTATGCGAGCTGACATTCTACAAGTGTGCGAATGTGACGGCGGCTGCGGTCGAAGAGGCATGTGGCGATCTGCTTAAGAAGGAAACTATTGCTGGAGCCGATGTATTCGTCGGTGATAGCGGAGAGATGCAAGAACGAGTCCGCTACACTACCCAATGTCCCTCAAGCAATTGCCGCTTGGAAATCCTCTTCCACTATTATGTTCGTCTCGATTGCTGCTTATTCGCGTAAAATGATGCAATAATATGTAAATTTGCAGCCATTCCATTCTCACTTCGTCAACGAACCGAGACTGGACGACGAGATCGACTACAACTACGACGACGATTACCCCGATGATTTGGATCCGGAAATCGAGGATGACGATTTTGATGATTACGATGGGTATGACGCCATGGATTACGATGACGACGAAGACAGCGATCTCGACTAGTCGTTCTCATAATTGCTCACTGTCACCGCTGTGCTATAAGAATGTTACTTAAATTGATCCGGTTTATCGTTCACTTCTTGCCAATTACATTTGTTATGCGCTCCCTGTGAACTCTCCATAAAGCCAAGGCATGTTGAACACTGGTGACCCCACTTAATCATTAATGCGGTGTTCATTTGAGGACGGATGGCAACTTGTGGTCGTCTTCAAGAAAATATTAACGCGCTAATTCATCTGTTTACTGAATGATAAGAATAAACGTTTCATCAGACTCGTTCGTCCGTCACGATGCATTCAGCATTTCCAGTCGTCTCATGGATTATTTTATACAAACTGAACTACTCAGCTTGTTATGTGGGTGCAAAACTGGACAACACTAATATAACTTAATTGTGGGGGCTAAGCGAGAGGATCAAAGATGGATAAGAGAAAGTGAGAGTGCAAGTGCGAGAGCGGTAGGCAGTGCACAAAACAGTTTTGGCTAAATTTCGCAATAACATTGGGTTACTGTATGAAATGTATTTGCGTGGATAATCTGAGATTTCAACATATTAGCGCAAAGAAAGTCAGCAAATTGCAGAGAAAAGGAATAATCAGAGTTGTTGGCAACATTGTGGGCAAATCTCAGTTAGATCGCTCATTTCTTTGAGGATGGTAAGCTTTTGAACTCATCTTCGGGGTAATCAGCCTCTTTTCAGTCGATGGCGGCTCTCAAAGCCGAAAACGCCCGTCTTCAAGCTGAAATTGGTCGGTTAGGGCGCGCGCTCGGTGACTTCAATGAGCGAATCGTGTGCGGCCGGCTGGCTGGTGACTTGCCTGACAACTTCCTCGAGCAGTTCAGCCAACTTCCTGACCGGCCGTTGGAACAGGTGCTGCGCTTTCTACCCGCCCGTCAGGTGGCCCAAATGCGTCACGTATCGCGCAAATTCAATCATGTATGTGTCAATCATCTGTTACAATTTAATAAACCTTTTTTGTTTTATTAATTTCCCTCGATTACAGTTGATCACAAAATGCAGCAAAAGCATGCCGAAGAAGAAGATTCAAGAAGAAGAAAAAGAAGAAGAAGATGATGAAGAAGAAGAGTCAAGAAGAAGAAGTAGCTCAGTCTTGTTCAAAAGCTGCAATGCCGGAGAACTCACTGTGGAGTGGCTCACCGATGAAGGTAGAAAAATCGCTGTGATGAAATTGGCGGGTGATGAAGTGGCTTTGTCGGAGCTGCTGCGCTTCATTCATATCGGCGGTACGATGTACTTCGACGACGGTGTATCGGCGGCCGACAAGGTTTTAGACCAGCTGAGCAAGTCATGGCTGACAGTTCGTCCGGAGATGGTGGTCTTTTCTGGCTATCTATCGCAGACGTCTCGAGTCTCGCTGAGAGCGTTCCTCAAGAAAGTCGAGCCATCCGTCAAGAAGCTCCACTTCGAGAACACGAGGAACATGCCTGATAGTCTCCTGAGCGACAATGTAATTGGCGCTGCTGGTCGGCTGGACGGTCTGCTTGTGATGCCAGCGTGTTGGGGCTCGGAGCCGCACAACTTCAGTATCGGCGACGAAACGCTTCTGGCGGTGGCCGACGCGAAATGCCAGCCCTTGTACTGCTGCCTCATGGGTTGCTCGGGCATCACTACCGGCGGCATTCGAGCGTTCATCGAGGTACGTTGCTTAAACGCTAGATAGAGTTATCATCATTTGTCATGATTTACGATTTTTGCGATCAACAACTAGAAATGCTTTCAGTAATCTCAGTTATTTTAGACAATTGATCGCACAAGTCGTAAATTGTAACCATATACAATGAGTGCCTAGTGCTTTATTTTCGTCATGTTTGACGTTAGAGTATTCTTTATTAAAGAAGTGGATGAAGAAGGAAAGGCAAAAGGCAGATGTAGGAACTTTCGACTTTCACACAGGACTGGATCTATGCAGGCTTGTATTTTACAAATGCGCAAATGTCACTCCGGCTGCGGTGGAAGAAGCGTGCGGCGATCTACTCAAGAAGGAAACTATTGCGTCAGCTTATAGCGAAGACATGAACGACCGAGCCTTTTACTTCTTTCAGTGCAACTCAAGCAAACGCCGCCTGGAAATTCGCTTCAACACTGATGTTAGTGCTGATTGTTATGCATTCGCGTAGAATTAATTTTGAAATTTTGAAACATTTGCAGTCATTTCGCTTTTACATCCTTGATGATCCGACGGATGGTCATTAAAATATCCACCCAAAATGATTAAATCGGCCGGTCAAAAATCCCAGTTACTTAAAACAGCCGGTCAAATTTTTAATAGTAAAATGCACTTGAAGGTATGCTTTCAACTTTGATGTAGTTGCAATATCAAATGAAAAACTTAATTAGGTGCATTTTATGACAATGTGAGAAAACCAAATTGGAAAACATTTCTGCGAATCAACAAAGTGCACGGAAAATTATTGTTTCGAAAATACGAGATTAGGCATTGAAAAGAAGGCACTGAAAATCAGGCATATGAGTGGATCACTGGAAAAAATATCATGTAGATACACTGAAGATGTGAAGAAGCTGAGAGTATTGACAAAGCGGGACCAATTTTCTTGATCGGCAGTTTTAAGTAGTCACTTTTTGGACCGGCTGTTTCAAATTAATTATTTGACTGGCCGATTTCATCATTTTGGTTGGACGTTTTAATAATTTTCCTGATCAGAGAGTGAGCTAAGCGATCAACGAAGAATTTGATTACTACTGCGACACTTTGGATCCGGAAATCGAGGACGACAACGAAAACGATTAATTTGACTGGCTTTTCGGAAGCGCGAATCACCTGCGGACTTGGAAAATTTGTTGGATAAGAATCGCGCAAAGCTCCCACGCGTGCCTCTTTCGCGTTGGTGTTCGGCTGTCAGATTCACGGCGAAAATCACTCATGACCCACTGGATCATCGCGCCTGGTCAGTGTGACCAAGCCTCGCTCCTTTCGACCGTCACCCCTCATGCACCGTGCTTGGCAACGACTGAGTATAGCATTTTGTGCAAAGATATTTGCTTGTGCGTAAAGGGAAAAATGATTAAACAGTACAAATTGCATTTCCTCTTTTAATTCTCCTCCTTTTAAAAATTTGAGAAATTTGAAATTCGTCCATCAAAATTCGTGTGAATTTCGATCGCCTTTAAAAATAAAATTTTAATGATGACGGTTGACAATATCTCTGATATTTTCGACTTGCGCGCTGCATCCGTTGCCGCCATTGTTGATTATGAGTTATGCGCATTGTTTACTATTATGTAATGTCGGTCTCTTTGCCTACTTTGCCGGGTTATCGAGGCGCCCTGCCGCCACCCACGGCACCTAGCTGCCACACACAGCGCGCTAGGCGGGGCTTGGCCAATCTGACCTGGCGCGATGACCCAGCGAGTGATGTGCGCTGGGAAGGTGACAGCCGAACAACAGCGCAAAAGAGACCCGCGTGGGAATGTTGTGTGACTTGCGCGAAAATTTTTCTGAGTTCGACGGCTGATTCGTGCTTCCGAATAGCCTGTTTGACCCCATGGATTACCCCGACGGCGTTGTGTTTTGAGAGTGTTGCTTCGTTGAGCTGTTTACTATTTACTTCTTACGAGTTTCATTTGTTATGCGCTCGCTCTGAACTTTTTGTTAGGCTGTTGCAGGGCATGTTGAATAGTGTTAATAAAGTGAGAAACGTATTGCCATGCAGCGACTCCAACAGGGTGGTGGTGGCGTTCACTGAAAATAGTCGTTCTTTAGGCCATTCGGGCGCGTCGGTAAACTTGTCATGCTATGATTGCTCCGATGTCTCGTGCTGTTTGAAATGTACTAATGCTGGTTTATGTCAAAAGAATATTACTGCGTTGCTTCTTTTGATTACTGCTTGATAAAAATTAAAACGTTTATCACATTCGGTCGCCCGTCACGATGCATTGGGCGTTTCCAGTCGTCTTCATGGATTATTTTTTACCCATTGTACTATTCGAAGAAAGTCAGCATATTACAGAGATAAAACTACCAGTATCTTTCTATGATTGTGGGCAGCTCTCATTTGGATCAGTTATTTCTGAGCGAATGGCAAGTTTATTGAACACGTCATCGTTGTAATCGACCTATTCTCTTTTCAGTCAATGGCGGCTTTAGACGACGAAGTCGCCCGTCTTCAGGCCGAAAATGATCGGTTACGGCGCGCGCTCACTGACGTCTGTGGGCAAGTCCTGTGCGGTCAGCTGACGGGCAGGTTACCTGAAAACTTTCTCGAGCAGTTCAGCCAACTTCCTGATCGGCCGTTGGAACATGTGCTACGCTTTCTGCCTGCACGTGAGGTGGTCCAAATGCGTCACGTGTCGCGCAAATTCAATAATGTATGTTCAATCAACTGTTACAATTTAATTTACATTTTTGTTTTACCTTATTTTCCTCGATTACAGCTGATCAAGAAATGCAGTAATACCATGCCGAAGAAGGAACATAATGGCTCAATTGCGTTCAAAAGCTACGATGCCGGAGAACTCACTGTTGAGCTGTTTGACCATTATGGTCGTGGAATCACTGAGACGACGTTGACTGGCAATAAAATCGCATTGTCGGAGCTGCTGCGTTTCATCCGCATCGACGGTCTGATGTACTTCGGGGAAGGTCTGTCGGCGACCAACAAGGTGCTGGACCAGCTGAGCAAGGCGTGGCTCACAATTCGTCCAAAAGTGGTAGTCTTCTCGGGCGACTTCTCGCGGACGTCTCGAGATACGCTGAGAGCATTTCTCGTGAAAGTCGAGCCATCTATTAGGCGGCTTCACTTCCAGTACGCAAGCAACATGGCCGTTAGTATGCTGAGCGACGATGTCATTGGGGCTGCTGGTCGTCTGGATAGTCTGATCGTGATGCCAGTGCCGTGGTACTCAAGGCGGCCCGACCTTGAAATCAGCGACGAAACGCTGCTGGCGATGGCCGACTCTGACCACGTGTCCTCGTATTTCCTCGTCAAGGGATGCTTGGGTATCACACCCAGCGGCATTCGCGCCTTCGTCCAGGTATCTTACTTAAACATTGAGTAGAATTTTCATCAAGTGTCACGATTTGCGATATATTGCGATCAAGAACCTAAATACTTTCCGTAATTCATCGTTCCTGGTTTTTCCGAGTGTGAGCCCCGTGACTTTTATTAAGAATTGGTACTTTTCGCGTCTCGAATTTGTCCTCAAATAGAAGCCCCGGGGCTTCTGTTAGGAAAGTCGAACCGAATAGTAGCCCCGCAGGGCTTCTTTTTGGAAGTGTTTCTAATCGGAAAAACACGGAACAAGTCGTAAATTGTACCAGTATATGATTAATCCTTAGGCTTTTTTGATCGTGTTCGACGTCAAATTATATCTTTTTTTGTAGAAATGGATGAACAAGTGGATAAGAAAAGGAGAGCTGAAGGCAGGTGCGACTTCTTCAAGTTACAGATATCGAAATGAATGGGATCGTTGCACATTAACATTCTACAACTGCGCGAATGTCACTCCGGCTGAGGTCGAAAGGGCGTGCGGTGATCTGCTCAAGAAGGAAACTACATCAATTTTAAGCGAAGATGTGAACGACCGAGTCTTGTACTGCATCCAGTGCCACTCGAGCAAACGCCGCCTGGAAATTCTCTTTAGCAGCGAAGTTCGTGCTGATTGTTGCGCGTTCGCATAGAAATAATAGATAATTTTTGCAGCCATTCCGCTCCCATTTCGTTACTGAACCGAGACAGGGTATCGCGCTCGACCGCCTAATTTGCGGCCGCTTAACCGACGACGGCGTCGACTCGGAGATGGAGGACGAAGACGAAGACGACGACGGCGATGACGACGACGGTTTTGATGACGATTCCGATGCCCCTAACTATTTCGATAACTTTGTCCATGTCTATGTTAGTAACTGGTAATCATGATCCCATGGATGAAGACGCTGTGTCTTAAGAGTGTCACTTCGTTGAGCTGTGTATCATTTACTTAATTACATTTGTTATGCGCTTGCTCTGATCTTTCCGTAGGGCCAAGGCATCTTGAATACTGCTGGCGCCAATTCATCGTTGATTCTGTGTTCATATGAGGCCTGTCGGCAACTTGTGGTCTTCTCCAAAAGGATATTTTATCAGAATATTCTTCATCTCTTGCTGTTTTGTGCACCAGTGTGGGCTTTATGTAAAAAGAATATTTTATCGCGCTGATTCTTTTGATTATATGTTGATAGGAGTAAATGTTTTATCACATTCGGTCATCCGTTACGAAGCTTTAGGCGTTTTCAGTCGTCTTCACGGATTATTTTTTACCCATTGTACTATTCGAAGAAAGTCAGCATATTACAGAGATAAAACTACCAATATTCTTTCTACGGTTGTGGGCAGCTCTCATTTGGATCAGTTATTTCTGAGCGAACGGCAAGTTTATTGAACTCGTTATCGTTGTAACCGACCGATTCTCTTTTCAGTCGATGGCGACTTTGGAAGCTGAAGTCGCTCGTCTTCGGGCCAAAAATGATCGGTTACAACGCGCGCTCACTGACGTCTGTGGGCAAGTCCTGTGCGGTCAGCTGACGGGCAGGTTACCTGACAACTTCCTCGAGCAGTTCAGCCAACTTCCTGACCGGCCGTTGGAACATGTACTACGCTTTCTGCCCGCCCTTCAGGTGGTTCAAATGCGTCACGTATCGCGCAAATTTAACAACGTATGTTCAATCAATCAACTGCTACAATTTAATTTACATTTTTTGTTTTATTAATTTCCCTCGATTACAGTTGATCACAAAGTGCAGCAAAACCATGCAGAAGAAGGAACATAATGGGTCAATTTTGTTCAAAAGCGACGATACCGGAGAACTCAGTGTGGAGTTGTTTGAAGATTCCGGTCGTGAAATCACTGAGACGACGTTGACTGGCAATAAAATCGCATTGTCGGAGCTGCTGCGCTTCATCCGCATCGATGGTCTGATGTACTTCGGGGAAGGTCTGTCGGCGGCCGACGAGGTGCTGGACCAGCTGAACAAGTCAGGGCTGACAGTTCGTCCGAAGCTGGTGGTCTTCTCGGGCGACTTCTCGCGGACGTCTCGAGAATCGCTGAGAGCATTCCTCGTGAAAGTCGAGCCATCCATAAGAAGACTCAACTTCCAGTACGCAAGTAACATCCCAGATAGTCTGTTGAGCGACGATGTGATTGGCGCTGCTGGTCGTCTGGATAGTCTGATCGTGATGCCAGCGTGTCGGGGCTCGGAGCTACTCGACCTCAAATTCGGCGACAATATGCTGCTGGCGATGGCCGACGCTGACCGCGTATCCTTGTACTTCCTCGTCAAGGGATGCTTGGGTATCACACCCAGCGGCATTCGCGCCTTCGTCCAGGTACCTTACTTAAACACTGAGTAGAATTTTCATCAATTGTCCCGATTTGCGATTTTTGCGATCAAGAACCAAAATACTTTCAATAATCTCGATTTTTTCGGTAATTCATCGTACAAGTCGTCAATTGTATTAGTATTTGAATTATTCATTGTGCTTTTTTCACCGCATTCGACCACAGAGTTTATCTCTTTGTAGAAGTGGATGAAGAAGTGGATGAAGAACGGAAAACCGAAGGCTGGTGCGAATTCTACAAGTTACAGATGTCCACGTGAATGGGATTATTGCACACTAATATTCCACAAGTGCGCGAATGTCACGCCGGCTGCGGTGGAAGAGGCGTGCGGCGATCTACTCAACAAGGAAACTATTAAGCTATTTTATTGCGAAGATGTGAGCGACCGAATCCTGTACTCCATCCAGTGCAACTCAAACAAACGCCGTCTAGAAATTCGATTTAACAGCGATGTTCGTGATGATTGTTGCGCGTTCGCATAGAAATAACAGAAAATTTTTGAAATTTTTGCAGTCATACCGCTCCCACTTCATCACCGAACCGAAACCGGGCGTCGCGCTCGACCGTTTAATCGACGGTCGCTATGACTCGGACGAAGAAGACGAAGACGAAGACTGCGATCTCAATGGCAATAACTTCGATGACGAGAATTTTATCGAGAATTTTGTCAATAGCATGGATGATTATGACACCATGGATGAAGACGCTATGTTTTGAGAGTGTTGCTTCGTTGAGCTGTTTATCGTTTACTTCTCGCAAATTTCATTTATTATGTGCATGCTCTGATCTTTCCGTTGGGCCAAGGCATCTTGAATACTACTGGCGCTATTTCATCGTTGATGCCATGTTCATTTGAGGCCGGCTGGCAACTTGTAGTCTTCTTCAAAAGGATATTTTATCAGGATATTCTCCAACTTTGCTGTTTTGTGTACCAGTGTGGGCTTTATGTAAAAAGAATAATTTACCGAGCTGTTTTATTGAATACATGTCGATAAGAATAAAAGTTTTGTTACGTTGGGTCGTCCATTACGAAGCTCTTTACGTTTTCAGTCGTCTTCATGGATTATTTTGTACAAATTGAACAATTCAAAATGTTATGTTGATGCAACACCGGACAAAACTAATGTACCGCAGATACTTCAGTAATCGCTTCCCTCAAGCCTAGGTTGAATAATCAATCGTCCAGGGCGTATATTAAAGGGGGAGCGATTACTGGATGATTTAGGGTAACTTATTTTTGCGGCTAAGCGAGAGGAACAAAGATAGATAAGAGAGGGAGAGTGCGAGAGTGATAGGCAGTGCACAAAACATTTTAGGCTACATTTAGTAAAGGGCTGAACAGAGTTGACGAAATTCGTGCGACGTCCGAAATGGACGGTGCAGTTACCAAGAATTATTAAACGAACGTTGATTAATTCTTGCTAATTGCAGAACCAGTTTCGGACATTGCACGAATAACATGAACTCTGTTCAGTCCTTAAAAACAATGGCTTACTGTATGAAATGTATTTTTGCGGATAATCTGGGATTTCAGTAATCCAGCACAAAGAAAGTCAGCATATTGCAGAGAAAAGAATAACTAGTTTTGTTTGCGACATTGTGGACATATCTCAGTTGGATCGCTCATTTCTTAGACGATGGTAAGCTTTTTGAACTCATCTTCGTCGTAATCAGCCTCTTTTCAGTCAATGACAGCTCACGAAGCCGAAGTAGCCCGTCTTCAGGCCGAAATTGATCGGTTAGGGCACATGGTCACTGACTTCAATGAGCGAATCGTGTGTGGCCGGCTGACAGGCGAGTTGCCCGACAACTTCCTCGAGCAGTTCAGCCAACTCCCTGACCGGCCGCTGGAACAAGTGCTGCGCTTTCTGCCCGCCCGTGAGGTGACCCAAATGCGTCATGTATCGCGCAGATTCAATCACGTACGTTCAATCGTCTGATATAATTTAATCATCCTCATCTACAGGTCATTAGAAAATGCAGCAGTACCATGCCGAAGAAGGGAAGTAAAGGTGAAGTAGCATTCAGGGTGCAGCATCAAGGAGTACTCACCGTAGATTGGTTTGACGATAGCGGTAAAAAATTCACGAGGTCAATGACGACGTTGACGGATGATAAGGTCGCGTTGCCTGAGCTGCTGCGCTTCATGCGCATCGACGGTTTGATGTACTTCGGGAAAGGTCTGTCGGCGGTCGATAAGGTGCTGGACCAGCTGAGCAAGGCATGGCTCACTATTCGTCCAGAGACGGTTATCTTCTCGAGTGACTTCTCGCAGACGTCTCGAGAATCGCTGAGAGCATTCCTCGTGAAAGTCGAGCCATTCGTCAAGCATCTCCTCTTCCAGAACGCGAGTAACATCGGCAGTAATCTGCTGAGCGAGGATGTGATTCGCGCTGCTGGTCGGCTGGAGGGCCTGATGGTGATGCCAGTGCCTTGGAACTCGGAACTGCCCGACCTTAAAATCGGTGACGATATGCTGCTGGCGATAGCTGACGCTGACCACGTGTCTTCGTACTTTCTCGTCAAGGGTTGCTTGGGTATCACACCCAACGGCATTCGTACCTTCGTCGAGGTACATTGCTTAAACGCTGCGCAGAGTATTCATCGATTGTTACGATTTGCGATGTTTGCGATCAAGAACCAAAAAACTTCCAATAATTTTCGGTAGTTGATCGCTCAAGTCGTGAATTGTAGCAATATACGATGAATTCATAGCGCTTAATTTTTGTCATGCTTGAAGACAAAGTACTCATCTTGAAGAAGTGGATGAAGAAGGAAAGGCCGCAGGTAGATGCGAATTTTAACGGCTTTGGATGGCCTTTGGAATTATGCGAGCTAACATTTGATAAGTGCGCGAATGTGACGCCGGCTGCGGTCGAGGAGGCGTGCGGCGATCTGCTCAAGAAGGGGATAATGGTTGCGGTAGCCGACGCGTCATCTGTTGATGATAGCGAAGAGATGAACGACAACCGCCTGTGCTTCATTATCCATTGCCTTTCAAGCAATCGCCGCCTGGAAATCCGCTTTCACATTGATGTTCGGCCAGATTGTTGTGCATTCGCGTTGAAATAAATGGAGAAATATCCATTTTGCAGATTCCTCCCTGTTCCCTCGTCAAGGACCCGAGATCGGACGGCATGATTGACGACAAAATCGACTACAACTATGAAGACAACAACGATTTGGATCCGGAAATGGATGAAGACGATATCGATGACTTCGATGGATATGACGCCATCGACTACGATGACGACGAAGACAGCTATCTCGACTAGTCGTTCTCATAATTGCTCACAGTTAGAGTTTAAAGCCGCGATGGCAGATCAAGGCAGACACTGAATCATCATGCCATGTGTGCGCCGTGTGTGCTAATCGCATGATAGAGTCAGTAAGCTGTATCACTGTGTACAAGAGCGGTGCTCCGCTCTTCCTCTCCAATTGCATTACTGCGAATAAATGCTACGATTGATGCACGCGGCAACACTTACTGTCGCCGCTATGTTTTGAGGGTGTTATTTCGTTCAGCTGTTTATCGTTTACTTTTTGCAACTTGAATTTCTATCATAATAGTTTCTATCAAAAGAATATTACCGCTCTCAGTCTTTTAATTACTGATTGTTGTGAATAAAAGTTTTATCGCATTCGATCGTTCGTTACCATGTATTGTGCGTTTTCAATCGTATCCATAGACTACTTTTTACTAATTTTATTACTTAAATTAAGTCAGCAAATTACAGAGACGGAGTTGCCAGTATTCTTTGCAAGATTGCGGTTAGAGATAAGTTGGATCAGTCATTTCTTACAGGATGGTAAGTTTATTGCACTCATTTATCATAATTGTCCTGTTCTCTTTTTAGTCAGTGGCGGCTCTCAAAGCTAAAGTCGCCCGTCTACAGGCCGAAAATGAACGGTTACGGCGCGCGCTCCCTGACTTCAGTGAGCGAATCGTGTGTGGCAAGCCGACGGGCAAGTTGCCTGACAATTCCCCCAAACAGTTCAGCCAACTCCCTGACCGCTCGTTGCAACATGTGCTGCGCTTTCTGCCCGCCCGTCAAGTGGTCCAAATGCGTCTCGTTTCGCGCAAATTCAACAACGTATGTTCATTTAACTGCTGCAATTTAATTTACATTTTTTGTTTTGTTAATCTCCCTCGATTACAGTTTATCAAAAAATACAGCCAAAACATGCCGAAGATAGAAAGTTATGGAGCAGTCGTGTTCAAGAGCTACCATACCGGAGAAGTCGAAGTGGAGTTGTCTGACTTCTGCGATAGCAAAATCGCTGTGATTAAGTTGGCGGGCGATAAAGTGGCTTTGTCGGAGCTGTTGCGCTTCATCCGCATCGGTGGTAGGATATACTTCGACGAAGGTGTATCGGCGGCTGATGAGGTTCTGGACCAGCTGAGCAAGGAATGGCTCACAATTTGTCCGGACACTGTAGTCTTCTCGGGTGACCTCTCGCAGACGTCTCGCGACTCGCTAAGAGCGTTCCTCATGAAAGTCAAGCCATCCATCAAACGGCTTCACTTTCAATACGCGAATAACATCGGTCAAAGCCTGTTGAGCGACGATCTGATTAGCGCTGCTGGTCGGCTGGAAGGCCTGATTGTGATGCCAGCGTGTTGGGGTTCGAAGCTGCGCAAGATTAATATCAGCGATGACACGCTCCTGGCGATGGCCGACGCGGACCGCTTGCCCTCGTACTTCTTCATCATGGGCTGCTCGGGTATCACCCCCGGCGGTATTCGCGCCCTCGTTATGGTACCTCGCTTAAACGCTGCGCAGAGTTATCATCAATTGTCACAAGATACGCATTTTGCGATCAGCAATCAATTATACTTCAATAATATCGCATATACTCTTTGGAGATGATCGCACAAGTCGTAAATTGTAGCAATGTATGATGAGTGCACAGCGCTTTATTCTCGCCATGTTCGATGACAGTTTCCTTTTTGAAGAATTGGATGGGAAAGAAAAGGTCGAAGGCAGCTGGGAAATACTACAGCTGCAGACATGGAATGGAGTTGTGCCAGCTAGCATTCTACAATTGTGCTAATGTGACGGTGGCTACCATCGAAAAGGAGTGTGGCTTTCTGCTGGGGAAGGCAGCAGTGTATCGGGGAATTGACGATTCAGCCCTCGACGATAACGGATTGACGAACGGTCAACGAGTCTGCTTCACTGCTCATGCCTTTTCCGACAATCGCCGCTTGCAGATCATCTTACACTACAAAGTTTGTGCCGATTATTGTATATTCGTGTATGAATAATAGCAAAGATATGTCAATGTTACAGCCATTTCTTTCTCGCGTCGTGCACGATACGAGAACCGCGATCGACGACGTGCTCGGCGGCTACCGCTAGGATTATGATGACGATGAAGAAAGCGATCTCGACTAGTCGTTCTCGTCATTGCTCACTGTCGCCGCTGTGTTTTGAGAGTGTCGCTTCGTTGCTCTGTTTATCGTTCACTTCTTGTAAATTACGTTTGTTACGCGCTCGCTCTGAATTTTTCGTAGCGTCAAGGCTTGTAGAACACTGGCGGCCCCACTTGATCGTTGATGCAGTGTTCATTAGAAGCCGGCCGGCAACTTGTAGTCTTCTTCGAAACAACGCAACCGCGCTCATTCTTTTGATTAGTGATTGATAAGAATAAATGTTTTATCACATTCGGTCGTCCGTTACGATGCATTGCGCGTTTTCATTCGTCTTCATGAATTATATTGTACAAATTGACCCATTCAAAGTGTTATGTCGATGCAATATCCGAATAAACTAAATGTACCATAAATACCTCAATTAACGCCCAGGATGATTAATTTTTGAACCTAGGCTTGAGGGGGAGCAATTATTGTTAGGGGGTTTATTGCTTCAACCGAAACTCGAGGGGGGGCGTTTATTGGAGGGTGGTAAATTACATGTATTAACGGTAACTTATTTGTAGGGGTTAGCGGAGGAACAGAGGTAGAGAAAAAAGTGAGAATGCGAGAGCGATACGCAGTGCGCAAATCATTTTAGGCTGCATTCGTGATGAAATGGGTTACGGTACGAAATGTATTGGTGTGGATAGTCTGTGATTTGAATAACCCGACGAACGTGTCTGCAAATTGCGTAGAAAGGGTGACCAGTGTTATTTGCAAGATTGTGGGCCAATATCAGTTGTATCCGTTATTTTTACGAAGATCAAGAGTTTATTAAACTCATCTTCTTTGTGATCGTTCTGTTCTCTTTTCAGTCAATGGCAGCTCTCGAAGCCGAAAACGCCCGTCTTCAGGCCGAAATTGATCGGTTAGGGCGCACGCTCACTGACGTCAGTGAACGAATCGTTTGCGGCCGGCTGACTGGCGAGTTGCCTGACAACTTCCTCGAGCAGTTTAGCCAACTTCCTGATCGGCCGTTGGAACATGTGCTGCGCTTTCTGCCCGCCCTTCAAGTGGCCCAAATGCGTCACGTATCGCGCAGATTCAACCATGTATGTCCAATCGTCTGATACAATTTAATTATCCTCAACTACAGATCATCAGAAAATGCAGCAAAAGCATGCCGAAGAAGGAAAGTAAAGGCTCAGTCGTGTTCAAAAGCTGTAATGCTGGAAAACTCACTGTGGCATGGATTGACGATCGCGCTATACAAGTCGCTGAGAAGAAGTTGACGGGCGATGAGGTCGCGTTGTCGGAGCTGCTGCGCTTCTTCTGCATCAGCGGTTGTATTTACTTCGGCGAAGGTCTGTCGGCAGCCGACAAGGTGCTGGACCAACTGAGCAAGGCATGGCTCACAATTCGTCCAGAAGTGGTGGTCTTTGCGGGTGACTTCTCGCAGACGTCTCGAGACTCGCTGAGAGCCTTCCTCGTGAAAGTCGAGCCATCCATAAGACGACTCAACTTCCAATACACGAGGAACATAGATGATGCTCTGCTGAGCGATGATGTCATTGGCGCTGCCGGTCGGCTGGACGGCCTGATGATCATGCCAATGTGTCTGGGCTCGAAACTGCACAACTTCAATATCGGAGACAGAACGCTGCTCGCGATGGCCGACGCTGACCACATCTCTTCTTATGGCTCCGTCGCGGGTTGCTCGGGCGTCACGCCCAGCGGAATTCGCGCCTTCGTCGAGGTACATTGTTTAAATGCTGCGCAACGTTTTCATCGATTGTTACGATTTACAGTTTTTTGCGAAGAAGACCAAAAAACTTCAGTAATCTCACAATTATTTTCGTTAGATAATCTCACTAGCCGTAAACTGTGGCAGTGTACGATGAATTTATAGCGCTTTATTTTTGCAACGTATGACGATAGTGTATTCCTCTTTGAAGAAATGGATAAAGAAGGAAAGGCCTAAGCCAGGAAGGCAGTTTTCCTGCTGCCGAAAGATACAGCAGCTGTATGAGCTATCATTCTACAACTGCGCGAATGTGACACCGGCTGCAGTAGAAGAGGCATGCGGCGATTTGCTCAAGAAGGGAACAATGATGGCGGTAACCCGTGCATCATCCGTCAGTGAGCCCGGAGAGAGAAACGGCCAGCAAGGCTCCTTCACTGTTCTGTGTCCTTCAAGCAATCGCTACCTGCATATCCGCTTTCACATTGCAGTTTGTCTTGATTGTTACTCATACGCGCATGAATTATAGCAAAAATATATCGGTTTTGCAGCCAAATCCCGCTCATATCGTCTTCGAACCGAGACCGGTCAACTTCGCCAAAGATAAATTCGTCTTCAACGACTACGTCAACAACCATGAAGATTTGGATCCGGAAATGGAGGACGACGATATCGATGATTACGATGGGTACGACGCCATCGACTACGATAACGACGAAGATAACTGAATCATTATGCAATGTGTGCGCCGTGTGTTTCAATCGCATGAAAGAGTCAGTACGCTGTATCGCTGTATACTAGAGTGGTGCTCCTCTTCTCTCCGATTTCATTGTTGTAAATAAATAAACGCTACGATTGCCGCACGCTGTAATATTCACTGTGGCCGCTATGTTTTGAGGATGTCATTTCGTTTTTTAGCTGTTTACCTTATGCGAATTACGTTTCAATCATGTGTCTTATACCAAAAGAATATTACCGCGCTCAGTCTTTCAATTCTTGATTGTTGTGAATAAAAATTTTATCACATTCTATCGTTCGCTACCATGTATTGTGCGTTTTCAATCGTATCCATAGACTACTTTTTACTAATTTTATTACTTAAATTAAGTCAGCAAATTACAGAGACGGAGTTGCCAGTATTCTTTGCAAGATTGCGGTTAGAGATAAGTTGGATCAGTCATTTCTTACAGGATGGTAAGTTTATTGCACTCATTTATCATAATTGTCCTGTTCTCTTTTTAGTCAGTGGCGGCTCTCAAAGCTAAAGTCGCCCGTCTACAGGCCGAAAATGAACGGTTACGGCGCGCGCTCCCTGACTTCAGTGAGCGAATCGTGTGTGGCAAGCCGACGGGCAAGTTGCCTGACAACTCCCCCAAGCAGTTCAGCCAACTCCCTGACCGCTCGTTGCAACATGTGCTGCGCTTTCTGCCCGCCCGTCAGGTGGTCCAAATGCGTCTCGTTTCGCGCAAATTCAACAACGTATGTTCATTCAACTGCTGCAATTTAACTTAAAATTTTTGTTTTATTAATTTCCCTTCGATTACAGTTGATCAAAAAATACAGCCAAAACATGCCGAAGAAAGAAAATAGTAGTTCAGTCTCGTTCAAGAGCTTCCATGCCGGAGAAGTCGAAGTGGAGTTGCGTGGTTACAATAGCAAACCCACTATGGTGAAGCTGGCAGGCGATAATGTGGCGTTGTCGGAGCTGCTGCGCTTCATCTGCATCAGCGGTAGTATTTACTTCGGCGAAGGTGTATCGGCGGCTGACGAGGTTCTGGACCAGCTGAACAAGTCATGGCTCACAATTCGTCCGGAGATGGTCATCTTCGCGGGCGATCTCTCTCAGACGTCTCGACACTCGCTGAAAGCATTCCTCAAGAAAGTCGAGCCGTCCATCAAGCATCTCCTCTTCCAGAACGCGAGTAACATCGGCAGTAATCTGCTGAGCGACGATATGATTGGCGTTGCTGGTCGGCTGGACGGCCTGCTTGTGATGCCGGCGTGTTGGGGCGCTGAGTTGCGCAACATTAAAATCAGCGACAAAACTCTGCTGGCGATGGTCGAAACGGACCAAACGCCCTCGCACTTCTGCCTCATGGGTTGCTCGGGCATCACACCAGGCGGTATTCTCGCCTTCGCTATGGTAAATTGCTTAAGCGCTGCGCCGAATTATCATCAATTGTCACGATTTATAACTTTTGCGACCAGGAATCAACAATACTTTTGTAATCTTACTTTTATTCTCAGTAGTTGATCGTACAGGTTGTAAATTGTAACGATATGTGATGATTGCATAGCGCTTAACATTCACAATGTTCGACGATAGAATATTCTTTGTAGGAGTGGATAAGAAAGAAAAGGTCGAAGGCAGATGAGGAATACTACGACCGCGAATTTGGAATGGAGTTGTGCCAGCTAGCATTCTACAATTGTACCAATGTGACGGTAGCTGCGATCGAAAAGGAATGTGGCTTTCTGCTGGGGAAGGCAGCAGTGTATCAGGGTGCCGGTGTGTCATCCATGCGTGGCCGTGAAAAGACTAACGACCAACGAGTCTGCTTCAATGTTCATCCCTCTTCAACCAATCGCTACTTGCAAGTCATCTTACACTATGCGGTCTGTGCCGATTATTGCATATTCGCGTATGAATAATAGCAAAGATGTGTCATTATTGCAGCCATTTCACGCTCACATGGTCCGCGATTTAAGAACGGATTTCGACGACGTGCTCAACGGCTTCCTCGCCGATGCGGGTCTGCTAACTGATGACGACTAAGATAGCAATCTCAAATAGTCGTTCTCGCTATTGCTTACTGTCGCCGCTTTGTTTTGAGAGTGTCGCTTCATTGAGCTTTTTACCGTTTACTCCTTGCGAATCACATGTGTTATGCGCTCGTTCTGAACTCCCCGTAAGGCCAAGGCATGTTGAACACCGCTAAAAAAGTGAGAAATGTGTGACGTTGTAGCGATGATTAAAAGAAGTTTGAATTAAGCAGAGAACGAGGAACACGGGCCAGAAACGAACATAGGGCGAATGCTAGTTGATGTGTCGGAAGACTCACTTAGTAATACGTCATGACCGGTGGATCCTCCCAAGGCCGGACATGTCAGTTCCGGCTAGGGAACTATTCGTACCGCGCCTTTCTCATTTATCCTGTTCCCTGTGTAAGCGGTCCTGTCCTACCTCATACCGCTTACCTCCCATCGCGAGATGCAACAGTAGTGACAACATCAGCTCTAGCGAATAAGTGCGACGCGACAGTTTCATCTTCATGACTGACCGAAACCGAGGTGCTGCTACTCGTGCAGTAGATGGAGGAGGTTTAGGCGGAGAACAAATACCTCAGATCGACGTTATCACGCATTTGTCGGTGCAGATGGAGTAGCAGATGATGCAGAAGAGATGCAGCTACTCCACCAGCAGAAGCAACAAGCTCAACCGCCCATTCAACCCCTGGCTCAGTCGCCCTAACCATCTTCAAGAAGGACTGGGCCGCTCCCCTTGTACTAGCCGGCAGGGCGGCAAACAAGAAGATGAGGTTCTGCGCCGACTACTCCACGGGAGTCAACGCTGCCCTGAACAGTGACCAGTACCCTCGACCAAGATTTGAGAACGTTTTCGAGGCCCTGAACTGGAAAACGGTCTTCGCCTCCCTCGACATGAAGGACGCTTATCTCCACTGTGAACAAGATGACACTCATAGCACCTCACCACGATCAACAGGTCGTATCCCCCTCCCCCTTCCTACCTCTTGCTTCCCAGACTGAGAAACAGCAGAGTTATTAAAGATATGCCTTTAGCCCGCTATAAACAGTAGGTAACAGATACGTTTTGAAATGACCATACAAGACCGCTCTAAAGGATTCTACTGTATAGCCATTAAGGAATCTGATTGAACTGGGAGAATGCATTGATCGATAGGTATTTGGCGCCACATTGAATAAGTTTCCCTACTCAGAGGCTGTGACGTGTCGCAGGCTAATAAGCTTTCAAGCTTGTGCACGCCTGGTACAGAATGGAATTCCCAATACGGTCAACGGAGACTGTCCCTCTGCCCTAGATGCTACAATTACTGTCACTTGCGCCGATCACAATTAGTTCATTTTCCGATGACAGGTCTGTCAATTCATTGGCCGGTATAAATGAAATACCGCCGTAAGCGAAACATGTGTAAACGTAGTTGACTGTATTCAAAGAGAGTCAGCAAATTGTAGAGAGAGAATTGCCAGTACTCTTTCCAAGATTGTGGACAAGTATCAATAGGATCGGTCATTCCTTAGAGAATGGTAAGTTTATTGAACTCATCTTTATCGTACCAGCCGGCTCTCGTTTCAGTCAGTGGTGGATCTCGAAACCGAAGTCGCCCGTCTTCAGGCCGAAAATGAACGGTTACGGCGCGCGCTCCCTGACTTCAGTGGGCCTATCTTGTGCGGCAAGCCGACGGGCAGGTTACCCGACAACATCTCTGAGCAGTTCAGCCAACTCCCTGACGATCCGTTTGAACAGGTGCTGCGCTTTCTGCCCGCCCTTCAAGTTGCTCAAATGCGTCGCGTATCGCGCCGATTCAACCACGTATGCTTAATTTATATCGCCTGCTGAAATTAATCTTCCTCGATTACAGCTGATCAAAAAATGTAGCAATACTATGCCGAAAAAGGAGTGTAATGGCTCAGTTATGTTCGAGATAAATCTTACCGGGCAATATACTGTGGATTGGTTTGACGATAGCGGTAGAAAAATCATGACGACGCAGTTAGCGAGCGGTGAAGTCGCGTTATCGGAGCTGCTGCGCTTCATCTGCATTGGCGGTAGCATGCACTTCAGCCACGGTTTATCGGCGGCTGACGAGGTGCTGGATCAGCTCTGCAAGGCGTGGGTGACAATTCGTCCGAAGAAAGTGATCTTCGGGGGAAATCTCTCACATACGTCTCGAGACTCGCTGAGAGCATTCCTCGTGAAAGTTGAGCCATTCGTCAAGGAGCTCCTCTTCCGGAACGCGTGTAACATTGCCGATAGTCTCCTAAGCGACGATGTGATTGACGCTGCTGGTCGGCTGGAAGGCCTGATGATAAAGCCAATGTGTTAAGGTTCGGAGCTGCCCAACTTCAATATCGGCGACGAAACGCTGTTGGCGATGGCTGACGCGGACCACATGCCCTGGTACTTCCGCGTCATGGGTTGCTCGGGCATCACACCCAATGGCATTCGCGCCTTCATCCAGGTACCTCAATTAAACACTGCGCAGAGTAATCATCAGTTGTCACGATTTGCGGTTTTTTGCGATCAAGAACCAAAATACTTTAAGTAATCTCAAATTTTTTCTCGGTAATTCATCGTAGAAGTCGGAAATTTTACCAATATATGATTAATTTATTTGCGCTTTTTTCACCGCGTTCACGTCAGCGCATATCTTTTTGTAGAAGTGGATGAAGAAAGGAGAGCCGAAGGCAGGTGCGAATTCCGCAGGTGACAGATATGAAGATAAATTGGATTGGCGCACACTAACCTTTTACAAGTGCGCGAATATGACACCGGCTGCGGTGGAAGAGGCGTGCGGCGATCTGGTGATGAAGAAAACTATTGTGTCAGTATATAGGGAAAAGATGAACGATCCAATCCTCTATTCCATCAATTGCAACTCAAGGAATCGTCGCCTGGAAATTCGCTTTAACAGTGATGTTCGTGCTGATTGTTGCATGTTCGCATAGAAATACTAGAAGAATTTTGAAATTTTTGCAGCGATTCTTCTCTCGCCTCGTCACCAAATCGATCTCGGGTGCCGTACCAGATGTTATTCTCCCCAAATTATTCGTCGACAGCTCTGGATCGGATACGGAACTATATGACGAAGACGACGCCTAGTTTTCGATGTCGATAACTATGATGATTATGACCCCATTACCTTGAAGACGCTCTTTCTGAGAATATCTTTTCGTTGAGCTGTTTCTCGTTTACTTTTTGTGAATTATATTTGTTGTGCTCGCTCTTAATCGTCCGTAGACCCAAGGCATGTTGAACACTGCTAACAAACTGAGAAACGTATAGCGATGTGACGATGATTAAAAAAAGAAGTTAACAAAGAACGAGGAACATACGCCAGTAAAGAACAGAGGACAAATGTCAGTGTGTAGCGACTCTGGTGGTGGAACTTGATCGTTGATGAGGTGTTTACTTGAGGCCGGGCGGCAGCTTGCGGTCTTCTCCAAAAAATATAATACCATTCTAATTCTTTTGATTACAAATTGATAAGAGTTAAACTTTTAACAAATTCGATCGTCCGTTTCGATGCAGTATTTATAGAGCGTTTATGGTTTAATGATTGCAATTGGCGTAAATATTCACGAAAAGAAGCGGTTATAAACACTGCATTGAAAAGAATGTGTTGAGGTTTGATATAACAATTTATAACAAGAAGAGCGGTCGTACAATAGGAACAAAACGGCGAAGTGAGGGAAAAGAGAGCAGCGGGTGACAGACCGTGTGCTGCGAGTACGGGTAACAAAGAGAGCTCGCGAATGATATCATCGCGGATATCATCCAACTATCACTGTTCCAACGGGGCCCGTAACAGAATGGAAAGCACTGCAAGAGCTAATAATTAACTGGGTGGAATGCCCTTAATATCGCACGGTACAAATCATTAATAATGGTTAATATGAGATTGACAATTCTTCTTTCTTGGCAGCAGTAATTATTGAAATGCTTATAGCTCAGCATAAACAGTAAATGACAGATTACGTTTTGAAGTGACTATACATGGCCGCTCGAAAGGATTCTACTGTGTGGGTATCAAGAAATTTGCTTAAACAAGGTGAATATATTGATCGATAGATATTTGGCGCCACATTGAAATAAGTTTTCCTTTTCAAAGGCTGTGATATATCGCAGGCTAATAAGCGTTCAAGCTCGTGCCCGCTAGATACAGAATAGAATCCCCAATACGGTCAGCGGAGACTGACCTCTGCCCTAGATGCTACAATTACTGTCACTTGCGCCGATCACAATTAGCTCATTTTCCGATGACAGGTCTACCAATTCATTGGCCGGTATAAATGAAATACCGTCTTTAGCGAAACCGGCGTAATCGTTGTTGACTGTATTCAAAGAGAGTCAGCAAATTGTAGAGAGGGAATTGCCAGTGTTGTTTGCAAGATTGCGGGTGAATCTCAGTAGGATTGGTCATTTCTTAGAGAATGGCAAGTTTATTGAACTCGTCTTCGTCATAATCAGCTTCTTTTCAGTAAATGGAGGCTCTCAAAGCGGAAAATGCCTGTCTTCTGGCTGAAATTGATCGGTTACGGCGCGCGCTCGGTGACTTCAATGAGCGAATCGTCTGCGGCCGGCTGACTGGCGACTTGCCTGACAACTTCCTCGAGCAGTTCAGCCAACTTCCTGACCGACCGCTGGAACAAGTGCTGCGCTTACTGCCTGCCCGTCAGGTGGTCCAAATGTGTCACGTATCGCGCAGATTCAATCACGTATGTTCAGTCGCCTAATACAGTTTAATCTTCCTCGATTACAGTTGATCAGGAAATGCAGTAAAACCATGCCGAAGAAAGAGTGCAATGGCTCCGTTGTATTCAAGAGCAACCATCGCAAAGAACTTACTGTAGAGTGGTTTGACGTTTGCGGTAGAAAAGTCTCGACGACGACGGTCTCGTTGGCGGGCGATAAAGTGGCGTTGTCGGAGCTGCTGCGCTTCATTCGCATCGGCGGTAGGATGTTCTTCGGCAAAGGTCGGTCGGCAGTCGATGAGGTGCTGGACCAGTTAAGCAAGGCGTGGCTGACAATTCGTCCGGAGGTGGTGATCTTCTCATGCGATCTCTCTCAGACGTCTCGAGGCTCGCTAAGAGCATTCCTCATGAAAGTCGAGCCATCTATTAGGCGGCTCGACTTCCACGAAGAA